>APFE030958488.1:172069-251048 GCA_000404065.3 Pinus taeda
AATTTGGGGAGGTCGCGTTTCGTATCGCTTCCCGTTTCGGAAACTCGTACCCGTTTCCCCGTTTCGTGCAACCTAGGTCACCATTTACTAGAGGAAACTAGAGATGGTGTTCACAGGGCCGGATGACAAGTTGGTGGTTCTTCTGGGCATGCACTCATATCCTCCATAGACTAATTCAACACAGGATGGAGGCTGACTTGAGGCATGGAGATATAGCATGGGCAGTGGAGTTGAGGATTTCAGAGATCGAGGGACAACCTAAGCCACCCCACCCAGACATTCAGACCATTTTGGACAGGTACCTGGTAGTGTTTAGGGACATACAACAAGGGCAACCACCTGACAAGTGTTTTGAGCACACCATTGAGTTAGAACTTGGAGTGTAGGCGGTCATCACCACTCCTTATAGGCATCCTAAGGCCTACAATGATGAGATACAACGGGCTATCAAGGATTTGCTATCATTGGGGCATATTAGGCTGAGTTCTAGCCTAATGAAGGAGGAGGACAAGACCCTGCTTATGTGCATCGATTACATGGCACTCAACAAGAAGACACTGAAGAACAAATACCCCATTCCACACATTGATGAGTTGATGGATGAGCTTAGAGGAGCTAAGTACTTCTCTAAGATTGATTTGTGCTTGGGGTAACCCCAGATCAGGGTGATGGATCAAGACATTCCCAAGATGACTTTCAGGTGCCCACTATGGGCACTTTGAGTTCTTGGTCATGCCCTTTGGGCTGACCAATGCACCTGCCACTTTCTTGTCATGCATGAACCATTTTGGATAGGTACCTGATAGTGTTTGGGGACATACAACCGGGGCAACCACCTGACAAGGGTTTTGAGCACATCCTTGAGTTAGAACCTAGAGTGTAGGTGGTCATCACCACTCGTTATAGGCATCCTAAGGCCTACAAGGATGAGATAGAGCTGGCTATCAAGGATTTGCTAGCCTTGGGGCATTTTAGGTTGAGTTCTCGTCCCATCGCCTCATCGGTAGTACTGGTGAAGGAGGATAAGACCCTATGTATGTGCATCGATTACAAGGCACTCAACAAGAAGACACTAAAGAACAGATACCCCATTCCGTGCATTGATGAGTTGATGGATGAGCTTAGAGGAGCTAAGTACTTCTCTAAGGTCGATTTGAGCTCGGGGTATCACCAGATCAAGGTGATGGATCAAGACATTCCCAAGATGACCTTCAAGTGCAACTATGGGCACTTTGTGTTCTTGGTCATGTCCTTTGGGATGACCAACGCACTTGCCACGTTCCAGTGATGCATGAACCATGTATTCCGTGGGTAGTTGCAGAAGTTTGTATTGGTATTTTTCGATGATATCTTGATTTACAGCCGCACATGGGAGGAGCATTTCCAACTCTTGGAGGTGGTGCTGCATATTCTAGAGGAGCAACAATTCTATGCCAAGTTTTCCAAGTTTGAGTTTGGTCTGAAGAAGATGCTCTACTTGGGACACATCATTGGCACACATGGAGTGAGGGTACATGAGGAGAAGATTCGGTCCATCCGAGAATGGCCAGAGCCTAGGAATGTAACCGAGTTGAGGGGATTCATAGGCATATGCACTTATTATAGGAAGTCTGTGAAGGGCTTCTCACAGCTAGCTGCTCCCCCAACAGATTTGACAAAGAAGAGGGATTTCACATGGACAGACAGAGTGCAATCAACATTTGATTGCCTCAAGGAGGTGATGAGCAACTACCTAGTATTGGCACTTTCGGATTTCACGCAGCCATTCACATTGGAGTGCAATGCATCAGGCGAGGCGGTTGGCGCAGTATTGTCTCAGGAGGAACCCCATTGCTTTTGAGAGCCGGAAACTCCTCCCACATGAGAGGTCGTACTCTATTTACGACAAGGAGATGCTGGCCATCATGCATGCATTGGCCAAATTCCGGCAATACCTAGTGGGCAACAGATTTCGGGTGAAGATGGACCACAACAGTCTTCACCATTTCATGGGGTAGCAGAGCCTCAATGACAGGTAACAGAGGTGGGTTAGCAAGGTGTAGGCCTAAGATTTCGACATTGAGTATGTGAAGGGAAAGCACAACATAGTGGCATATGCATTATCTAGGAGGCCCACGACAGTTTCACTCATGAGCATTTGCCATGATTAGAAGGCGCAGTTATTGGTGGAGTACTCTAAGGACTGGAGGGCATGTGAGATCTTGGCATTCACGCTGATGAGCGCTACATGGTGATGGTTTAGGTCATTTACTACAAGGGGCATATATTCTTGGTGCCGGGCTCATAGTTGAAGGAGAGGATTCTCCGCGCAGCTCATGACTCCCCACTTTCGAGACACCAGGGGCTCTGGAAGACATATATGACAATCAAGGAGCGGTTCACATGGACGGCCCTCAAGGGAGATGTGTTGAGATATGTGCAGGAGTGTGAGGCTTGCCAGAGGAACAAGGGAGAGTTGACTCACCCAACTGGGTTGTTGCAGCCACTTCCTATTACCGAGGGGAAATGGGAAAGTATCTCCATGGATTTCATCACGGGGCTCCCAACAGTGCAGGGGAAGGATTGCATTTATGTAGTAGTAGACCAATTTTCAAAATATTCGCACTTCTTTGCCAACCCAACCCAGTGTACAGCGTCATAGGTGGTTGAGTTATTCTTCAGGGAGGTCTTTCGATTGCATGAACTCCTTAAGACCATAGTCAACGACAGGGATAGCCGGTTAATGGGAGTGTTTTGGCAGGAGCTTTTCAGACTAGTGGGTACCGAGCTCACGCATAGCACGAGCTATCATCTGCAGAACGATGATCAAACTGAGAGGGTTAACAAATGGCTGGAGGGCTATCTTTGGAACTACTTGATTAGGTAGCAAAGAGCGTGGCTTCGGTGGCTACACCTAGGGGAGTACTGATACAATACCACCCACCACATGTCCATCTGTATGTCACCCTTCCGTGCCTTGTATGGATATGATGCTTTATCTTTTGCTGACATTGTTTTTGGAGACAGCAGGGCCCCAAAGGCCAAAGATTGGATCTAAGAGAGCCAAGACATCCTCAAGACTCTCAAGGATAACTTATTAACAACCCAAAACCAACAGAAGATCTTAGCAGATAGGCACCGGATTGAGAGGCAGTTTGAGGAGGGGGACTTAGTCTACATGCAATTACAACCATATCTTTAGTCCACTTTGAAATAGAAAGGGGCTGAGAAGCTGCAACCATGTTTTTATGGGCCATACAGGTTGATTTGAAGAGTTGGAGAGGTGGTTTATGTGTTGGCGCTTCCCCCAGGAAGCAAAATCCACAATGTCTTTCATGTTTCATGCCTCAAAGGTGTGTTGGGTCCGCAATTAACAGTAGCTATGGATTTGCCACCATTGGATGATGAGGGGCATCTGGTTCTGGAACCGGAGGCCATTCTGGAGACTAGGGAGAGGAAGCTGAGGAACATGACTATTAGAGAATATTTGGTGCTTTGGAGGAACTTGCCGGATGAGGATGCCACCTGGGAGGGTGAATACGTACGTGAGCATCCAGTGCTGAAGTTGCTTGGGGGCAAGCAACATTTGGGACGGGAGGATTGTAATGTCCCTTCCTAAATTAATTTGTTACAGGTTTATTTATTCTACAATTTTGACAATTTTGGAACCAATGGGAACCGTGTGATTTTTGGGATAATACTAGGAAGGAAAAAGGGGCCAAAATGTCTTTTCGGTAAAGCATGGGGGCCACCCACATGAGAAAGTACGCACCGCCTTTAGAGAGAATTTCAAATGGTGAAGGAAGAAAAGTTGAATTGCTAATTGGAGGGGGCCCACATGGGGGAAAGAGGCTCACGAGTTATAAATAGAGGAGGCCCAACCTCATTTTGGTATCTTTTGCCTATTGAACTCAACCTTAGTTGCTCGAGCTGCTTAGCCGGGTCGCTTGCTATTTAGCATCGAGCTCTCCAAGCGGAGAACTCACCCTCTCTTCGGCGGACTACGAGTGCCACCCTAGTGAGGTTCCTTTCTATCATTCTAAGGAATTGCATGAGGAGATTTAGAGCTTGAACTCAACTATCGCTCAACCAGTGCATACTTCTGGAGGATGCAGTAGGGTAACACGCAATAGCTATTTTAGGGACCTTCCAGGGACCAATTGCTGGGAGAATCTTGGTGAAGGGAGTACAGGGAGACACTGGCATTTGGGAGGATTTTGGGAGCAAGAGCTTGCTGTTTGAGAGCAATGTGATTGACAACACCTAGGGCCGGCGCAGGAGCTTCTCACTGGGCACACGTGAGAATTCATGGGTCAATTTGTGGAGCAAGTATTTGCTGGGGGAGATAAGGGGAAGTTTGGGAAAGACTACCTTAGCTATTTTGGTGTGTTTTGGGAGGATTTTTCAGGAGTTACAGGCAGGCCATACCTTTTAGCAGTTGGAGGAGGACATGGCTCTTGGGAGGTCGAATTTCCAGGGTCAAAACCAAGCCAAACCCTTTCTGGGTTTTGTTTGAGGAGTGTGGGGTTAATTTGATAGAATTTTCTGAGCATCGGAGGTGGGATTTCCAACAACTTTTTTGTAGAAAACAACACAATTTCACTAGGGTAGCGCAGAGCATCATTGTGTAAGCTCTTTCTGCCATCCAGGCTTGACATATTATCACTTGGGCTTGATCACACTTGCCATTGAGGCAAGCCCAGGTGAACCTCTTCCACATTATTGTACTATTGCTCCCAGATCGTAATAAAATGGCTCCACTGATTGTTATTTCTGGACTTTTTATGGGTGTGCACTGAATGTACAAATGTTATGGTGTTGTCTTTATGGTTTTCTTTGCATATCACTGTTTTTCCTAGTTTGGGACATTACAACTCCTTCATCCCTTTAAAAGTATTGTTTCCATACTTATATGAAATGTATACTAATCCTTGTCATAATGTGTTTTTCAAGAACCTTCCAAAGCAATGGTTCTTCTAGGATCTTAGTGATCCCCCTAAGCAAAATGATTACCTCTAACATAATGTATGGATGAATGTTATGAAAAATGGTCCAAAACTTCTCATTCTTGAAAAGACTAGATGATTCTTACAAAGCAATTCAATCAAGTAAACTCTAAATATTCTACTCTCACATGCTTCTATCTATGATGCCATATTAAAACAAGATGATGCATGCTTACTCCTTTAATGAACTTGTTAGCATCAATTCTTTCAGGGTCCTTATAGTTGCCTCCTTCC
Source organism: Pinus taeda (assembly GCA_000404065.3). Taxonomy (NCBI): domain Eukaryota; kingdom Viridiplantae; phylum Streptophyta; class Pinopsida; order Pinales; family Pinaceae; genus Pinus; species Pinus taeda. The sequence goes on from APFE030958488.1 coordinate 177,289, forward strand.
ATCATGATCATCATTAACAAGAACAAGAACTGCTTTGCTTAGCCATTCTTCTCATTTTGCTTCCTTCTTTATATACTTGCAATATTCATCGACAAGTACAACTAAGCAAGATATACAAATACAAGAGCATGATGTCAATCTTGACAATCTCGGGTTTCCATGGATTTCTTAGAGGGTATACTCCTAGGGTTCTTAAACACAAACCCTAAATTCCTTGATATTTCCCTTGGATATATCAACCCTTGGGGTTTTGATATCATATACTAGAGATTATCCAATTACACCCTTGCTAGGGTTTACCTTATGCCTTAGATCTTTTCTTGCAAATAGTAGATATCAAGAGTTAGGGCTTCTATGAGGGAAGAAGTCAATTAGGTTTTTTCACTTAACTAGGGCTTTCTAATCCATGTCCTATCTAGGGTTCATGAACCCTAGATACCAAAACCTTCAAGGTCTATAAACCCTAGATTCTAGCCATACAAAGCTTGTTACGAAACCCTAATTACTTAACAGACCCTTTATAACTTGAACTGTACATAAAACAAATTTGTACATACCTCATTCAAAAATTCGATGACTCATTCTTTCAACAAAGGTTCCCATACCTTCTGTCCTGAAGAGCTACTTTATATAGCTTGGTCAATTTGCCATTTTCTATGGTTCACTTCAATTGTAGGCTTGCTTCAAATAGTCCAAAGACTCTTGACAAGAATCTTTCAAGATGCTCTTCCCAAGGTATCTACGTGCTGCTCCTTTTGAATTCTGGATAGGGTATATTATAGATGCTACTACAGATCCTCAAACTAGACTCCTACAACAACTCCTTGCTTCAAATGAACCTTGAATGGTATACATCAATCCTTCCTTGTTTCACTATGAAGCTTGTGCTTTTATTCTTCACTTCGACCCTTTGGTCAGGGCTTACTACAGTCATTGTAAAAACTTAATACTAGGCTTGAAATGCCTGTCCAACTTGCGATAATGTATCCTCTTTCTTCGCTGGCTTCAAGAAACATTACAGACTTCTCAAACACATAATTACAATATTTTCTTTTCTTGACAAGGGAGACAAACTTCTGCAGCACTGGTTAGGCCTCTTCTTGGGCTGCTTGAAGAGTGATTTTCAGCCTCCTTTAATATTCCAGAACCCTCGGCCTAGGATGCTTTGTATAGAGGTCTTGTCACTATTGTTCTAGCTTGTAAATTAGCCCTTCAAAGAACTCTTGATGCCATGAGATAGATTTGAAACCTTCGATTTAGATTACAGTGGAATTTAAATGCACAATCTTGCCTTCGATCCCATGTTCAAACTTCTGCTCTTCCTCGGTCTTGTACTAGAACAATTTGGATTTAAGATACATGCAGATAGTCCATTCTTGTTGGCTTTTCAGAGCAAGGAAAAACCCACTAGTGATTTTTCAACTGCCTATGCCTTTTACCTTAGCTTTGATACCATTTTGGAAAATCGATTAAGGGAGCATGTTAACTTGACTTTTCCTTCTTTTACAGTTACTTGTCATATTATGTTCTTCTTAGTTTTATGCTTATGTTCTTATCATCAAATAAATGCCAAAACAATAAAGATCAGAACCATACAAAGATGAACACAAGATATAGGCTCCAAGCCAGGCCAAAACCTCTTCAAGGGGAAAAATCAGAAAGAACTTCTCTTCTTATAGAATCAATTCAAAGGAGACTTCCAAGACCAAAGGCTAGACTAGGGCTACCACCAAGAACCAAACCAACCACCAATCATCCTTCTCCATCACAAGACAAGAGCCGTGAAACAGTGCTCTTCAAAAGTAAGGATCTTCTAGCCTTTCAGTTCCCCAAGAAGAATCTTCCAATATTCTTGCAACCTTCGAACCTGTGGTATGCCTAGAAACCCTAGGTTTCTCATACATGTGAGCTGGAGTAGGCAGATTTCAGATCTCCGAACCCTTTCAGAGCTTCTTCCCTTCTTCGCTAGCCTTATCCTTGCTCTTCTAAGACTTTTTCTCTCCTTTCTAATTACAGGTCGAATCCAAGAGATGTGTGTTCATTGTGTGTCTCAGATAAGTCGGAGTCACTCCATTTATAGCCTTCTAAGAGGCTCGAATAGTCCTCTCTAGGACGACTTATTCTTTGCTGGCCGACTTGGTATTGGGAACCTTGTAGACACTTCTATATACAAAATAATTTTCCTTTTTCTTGATACAAATGCTTGAAAGGGTTTTTTACAATATGACAAGGACACTTGACTCATGGAAAATCCTAGGGGCCTTCAATGGATGTTTGACCTAATAAGCATGAACCCCATTGTTTACAAAAATCATTTTCTTTCTTGTTTTGATAGAGACATAAGCATTATATCATGACATGAGTCAAATGATAACTTTGAAGACCGAAACTAGTTACATTTTCCAACTCTTTCCATCATCATCTTCACTCACATTATCCTCCTCCTGCTCTTCCTCTTCGTACTCCTCCTCCTCTACTCCAAAGTACCTGAATCCACCACTACCAACTTCTCGATCATCTTCATCACTTCTTCTTCTGTTTCCCAACACCATCATCATAGCCAAAATTGGAACCAACAAGATAAGGCTAAGCCATATACCCATCATGTTTTTGAAGCTTGAGATTCTTGCCTGCAATAGAATGAGAGAGGAATGAGAAAGAGTAGGAGAAGAGAACATTTAGATAATAGTAACTAATTTCTACTTGTAGATTTGATAGGTTCATTTAACATACAAAAAACATGAATGTACATGGAAAAAAAACAAGAATGAGATTAGACCCTACCTTTTTGGCTCTCGAATGGTGGTGGAAGCCTTCAATCTCCCAAGTTCTCACAAATGGTAGCCTTTAGTCTCCCTTGCAGGCTCCCACGATCTTATCTTCTCAATCTTGTCAAATCTTCTCCTCAAGGATCAAACCCTCTCAATCTCTCTCACAAACTCATAAAATGATGTTAAGTGGGAGGGGAGTTGGCCTTTTATTCCCTTTGGGCCTCCATTTCCCTCCAAAAACCAACAAAATCCCATATTGGGCCGCGAATGGGAAAAATCGGTCGGGAGTGATTTTTTTTCACTGGGGAGTAATGGGGAGTGCACTCTCAGAGCGCTCCCGGGAGTGACGCTCCTTTTAGTGCTGTTGGAACCTCCAGGGAGCACTTTTCAGGTTGCAGGAGTGTGCTCCTAAAAAATGCTACCGTTCAAAGCATGCTTTGGGAGTGGGTGTAGGGGTGCTCCCTCACAACCTTGCTTGTGTTGATTTGTTGTTGGGTAATGCAGATCAATCATTTTCATTGGTTTGAATCAAGAGATAGTAGGTTAACAAATGTTTTTTAATGGTGCTTTGAATATCACTAGATGTATTCGAAGGCTTAGCTTTAGTCATGAACTAGTAGAAAGGGAAGTTTGAGGAGTTTTAATTGTATTGGCTCACTCAATAGGGGTAAACCACTTCATGTGGTAGAAATTGGGAACTATCCCTATCTAAGCAAACCATTGTTTACAAAACTAACTAGGTGAGCTGATGAACCATCCCACTGAGTCGACCAAAGGGCTGCTTTGTACTGGTTAGGTACCCAAGCGACTGGCACAAACATAGCCTAATTGGTTGGTCAGATCTCACATGTGTGGGGGTGTCTAGGACGCACAGTGGATTTTTTTGAAGTGGTGGGGTTGTTTCCCTGCCAAAACAACCTTCCTTGGCTATAAAACTATTCCTCCCCCTCCTAAACCCTAAAATTAAACTAAAAACCTGACTCAACCCTAGCATTGTTTGCAATCTATGGTAATGTAAAATTTTTAAAGTAAAATGATATCCTTTTACTTAAATTTGTAACATTAATATTAGTTTTTTCAGGATGTCTGTGAGTGGTTCCAACCTTATTGGACTTCATATGAAGAAAGTAGAGTTTCATATCCCACTCAAAATTTAGTAGACTTAACAATTTTGAGGATTTTAGGATTGGTAGGATTGCAACATTTTCATTGACTTCTATCATGTCTGAGGGGTATGTAATTATGTGCACAAATCCCTTTATGTACCTTGATGTTGGTGGTATTGATAGTTGAACTCCTCTAATGTTGGTGGTATTGATTGTTAAACTCATTTGCCACGGCCTTAACAAAAATGTACCCTTCACTTATGTTGGAGAATCAAGTAGGGCAGCTATTTAAACAATTCTCCTTATCCTTGATAAAAGCTTGTGAACTTATGTTAGCTTCTTATTATTTTTGTTAGATTCTTTTCATCAAACAACTATCAAGACCATAAGCCAAGAAGATCATAAAAAACAATGGACACCAAATATAGGCTCCAAGCCAGGGTAAAACCCATCCAAGGGGAAAACCAGAAAGAATCTCTTCTCTCTTTATAGAATCAGACCAAATGAGAAATCGAAGACCCAAATGCCAAGACCAAGTCTACTCACAAGCCCCACGTCAGCCCTCCTTCCAAGCCTTTTCAACAAGTCAATGATGGTCAAATCCTTCAAAACTGGTCAAACTTCAGTTCTCAGGCCCTGCAACAGAATTTCAGCCTGCTGCATCAGACTTGCAATTTTCTGCCTCCCTGCATATCTGAAAGTTTTGCACGTGTGAGGTTTTCTAGGGCAGATTCTCTCTCTTTTGACTTCACTTTTCTTCTCCTCTTTCCTTTGACTTCTTCCTTGACCTTCTCGCTGATTTTTCCTCCTTTTCCAAGAGATCAAACTTGCTTGTTTTATGTGCCAAAGGAGGATTTGTGGAGGTCAAATTACCCCAAACAGGGCTGACTTGGTCTTGTAGGGACAAAAATGATATTTTGACTCAAAATAATTATTTCTTTTACAATTTCATTTCAAAGGCCAAAAGGGATTTGACTTCAAGACTTATGACAAATACTCTTTGACTTGAAAAACCTTTGAAGCATGAAGAACATGCTTGACCTAGTGACAAATCATCTTAAGCATGAAACCCATGCTAGAAAAATAATAATTCTTTTTCTTCTTTTTACAAAAATTATACAATGTTACAAGTACAAAGGTAATTATGAAGACCGAAGCTAGTTACGTTTTCCAACAACTTAAACCAAAAGAATTGGTTATGCATGTTTGGCTTTTTTTACCATGTTAGAAGGTTGAGGAGATAACCCTTCATGAAAACCAAAATCATTGGTTAGGTATGTTAAAGTTTTTCTATTATATTAGAATGTTGAGGAATCCGAGGAGTCTGAAGACTTTGATTTAGATGATGTTAATGTAGCTCTTGTTGATGATCGCATTTCTAGTAGTGGTTATGAGTGTGATGAGTGATCATGTTGACAGTTTTTTGCAGTAGGCTAGTGACCTAGTAACTTGTAGCTTGGTTTTTATATTCTAGTCCATTTGCTTCCTCATTGATTATGCATTTTGTTGCTGATATGTATTGCAGTTCGTGCCATTTTGATATATTTGCCTTTTCATGGTATATAGATGAACAAACTTTGCATATTTTGTCTGTTATGGTTTAGAATCATGGTTAGGAATCTTGGAAATAATTATTTTCATTAAAAATTAATTATTTTATGTATTTTTTTTAAACTGATTCATAGAATCCAGTTCTATCCGATTCTAGTTCGAAACCCAATTTGATAGGTGGCTTAGTTCAAAGGCTAGTTATGGTTTTTAAAGCTATTCAACAAACTATTCAAGATGCAACTAGGCGGATTTGAACGAGATTTTGAAATTATCAAGCTTGTATTGGATGCTAGTTGTTTGAATCATAACTTTTTGAAATTGTATGTGTCACCTTCAAGATGTATGGAGGCATTCTTAACTTTTCATCATCTTTCTATATTAGATATGTCAAAGTATTATTCTGCTTTGTTAAACCAGGTCACACAATGCTTTTCATTCCCATTGAACTTTGATAAGTGTAGTTTTACCCTCATTGGTGGATTTGTATGGGTGTTGATCATAAGGCATTCACAGTTGTGCTTGGATGTGGTTTAGTAATTAGTGAACTTGCTTGGGACTTAGCTGTACTTGAAGAACTTGGTTGTGGATTGGTTGCGCGTAGACAATTAACATTGTTTGAAAGCCTTGATATGAGTGCCCTTAGTTCATTTATATATTTCTTTACTTTGCCATGATGCTTTTGAACTTACCCCTTAGAGTTTTGTTTGCTCTTGCTTCAGTTAATTATTGTTATGATCAGCCTTCTTCTAGAGTTATCTTGTTCCTCAATGACTTTTCTGTATTGGGCATCTGTCTTGTTACTTTGTTTCTCTAGTTTTTCCATTGCATGCCATTTTCCTAGTTATTCCAGGAGTATTTTTTTGGTCAATTTTGTTGAAGTTTTAATTGCTGTATGACTTATCTCAGGTGTATGGAACATTGATGTACGAAACCATGTAACAACATAGAAAATTTGGTTTTGGAAGGTTGTATTAATGATAAGCATATTTAATTTGTATGGCTTTGATAGAACATAATTTCAAACAATACAAATTGTTGACCTGGGGAATTGTATGGATGTTTTGCAATGGAACTGTGTACAAATGATTGATTGAAGGTATGGATTACAATGTATGATACTATGATGTACGACAATGGCAAAGTTTACAATAATTGTTGGATCAGTGATTGGTACTGTGATGGTTGAATTGGTGGCTGGTACACTGGTGGTTGGTATGATGATGTATGGAAATGGAAGATGACAACTAGGATATTATGATGGCCTCGTATGGATAACGGATGATGTCACAATTGTTCGAGGTGTACAATCCTATATGACTTAGCTTTGATATCGATGGAAATTTCAAATGACAACCCCTTGATGAATTTGTTCAGTAAGACAAGAATAATAATGTGTTTGATATATGAAAGATGAATAAAAAGAATGATATGCTTTTTACAATGAGAGGGTCTTGTATAAATTATCCTAAGGGGGTGCTTTGGTGGCTCATCATGAATGGCTATGACTATTTAGTATTAAGTCATTTTCTAAACTTCTATTGTTTCTTTATCTTTTATTACTTTATTATTTTATTTGTTATTTATTTATATTATAATTTCCTTCCTGTCTTATTAATATATGTAAATAACATGAATAAGGCACTTGTTTGGTATGGAACTTGCCAAATGCGTAACTACTTATAATGAGATTCATCCTTTGTAGATGGCTTGGCAGAATTCTCCATTTCCATGTGAACACAATCTCTAGTTTCTATTCAATGCCATGACCCATAGCAAGCACAATTCCTGTAGATCCTACCATAGGGATAACCTGCTGGTGTGGCTTGAACCAATATGAAGTGAGAAACCTGAATGTTGAGGTGGTCTCCATTGACTACTGCAGTTGAATGTTTGGGTGTAAACACGCCTCAAAGCTTCTTGGCTGATTTGTGTACACCTCCTTAATTAGACCATTAAGAAACACAATCTTTACACTGTACAGCCATTTGATATAAATGGCAACCAAAGATTGATACTAAAGACATGACAACAATACATAGTATCCTCATAATCACTCCTTTTTGGGAGAAACCTCTAGCCATACATCACGCTTTAAACTTCTTAATGGTGTCATCTATTGCATGCTTAACCTTGTACAACTACCTAGAGTCAATCATTGATTTCCCCTTTGGTCTAAGCACAATATCCCACACATCATTCTTCATGGAGTTGTACTGTTCAGTCATGGTATCCTGCCAAACCTGCTAACTTGCTAACTTGTGGGCTCATCAAAATTAGATGGCTTCACATCAATGCCACATAATTCAAAAACTTCTTATTAGGATGAGTCACATGAATCAAGTTTTAGGAGCTCAAACTTTTGTGCATCCTCTAATGTTTGGGTAAAAACCACCTAGGATTTCTGGTTGAACTAGAGGGTAAAAAGGCATCTAATGCACTTCCAAAATCTTGCTGATTTGAATGTGAGTACTCTAGAATCCGTGGATTAGTCTTTGGGGTAGCTAGCTCTTCTATGTCCTTAGTCTTTGTTGGAAGTTCTTGAGACATGGAGGAGTATGCATTCTTGTCAAACTTGACATCTTTGCTCACAACTATCTTCTGATAAAATGGAATGTATACTTGTAAGCTTTAGAGGTCTCATTGTAATCCGCAAAAATACTCTTCAAAATAGAAGTTTCTAGCTTAGTCCTTTTCTCCTTAGGATTATGAATATATGGAGGACAACCAAAAGCACAAAAGTGTGCTACATGAGGCTTCTCATCTTTGAATGCCTTGTTTGGTGTCTTGTCCTTCAAAACTCTAGGAGGACACTTGTTTAGAATATAGATAGGTGTATATATCGACATATCTAGGTCACAGACCAATGCCTTGGCAATCTCTATGATGGATTAGTTCTTCCTGCTTGCAACTCAATTCCACTGCAAGTTGTAAGACATTGTTAGCTCACACATTTGTCTTGGTCATCTTGTTTTCATGGAATCAATAGGCCTTGTTGCCAAACAATCTAGCAAGGGTCCTAGGAGGGGTACTTAAGGGACAACTACTAGACCAAGTGACAACAATGGAACAAAGATCCACTATCACCTTAGTCAGTGCCTGCTGCCCTTTACGAACTTTCAGCAATGGGAGGAGTCCCGATATGAGTGAAATCATTAATAATGATAGGATCAATGACAAGGTATGATGTGATTTCCAAGGCCCATTTACAGGAGAGACTCAAATAAGGGCTCAAATGCTTCAAAAGAAGCTAAGGATTCTCCAAGAAAGACCTATGATGAAGACCAAGACCTAGGGTTAAGGATATTCAAATAATAACGAGTATGCCTAGGACCAAGGCTTCCAAGATGAGGCAAGACCTCTCAAGGGGCTTTGCAAGATAACTCTTCTTTAAAATAGGGTTTTCACTCCACTAAAGAGACCTAGAAGGAAGCCAAAGTGATACCTAGAGTTTTTGATTAATCGTGGGAGGAAGACCTCCAATACGATCACTAGGTCAAGCAAGGGTAAAAGAAATGGTTAAGAAAGATGAACTTCCTTTGAGTTTTATGTGCAAATGATCCTCAAAGAGACCACCAACCTTAGATGTTGAAGATAACTTCCCAAGATGTAGCTAGGGCTTGAGCTTTCTCACAAATCAACAGTGGGAATTGCCTCAATTCAAAGGATCACTAGAGGAAACATCAGTGCAGTAGCCTATCCAAACGACTTTGCAAGATCACCTCCCCAAAGCAATTCACATGCAACCCTAGCTAGCTGTCTAGGGTAGGGGCCAAAATTTTGAAAAAGGGAGAAAAAGAGAGGTAAAGAAGGGTGACCACCAAATTTACTTGGACTAGTGCCTTACGCTTGGGCTATGGAGTCTATGTAATTCGATATTTGTCTAAAATTTGTCTTCAAGGAGGCCAAAAGTGTGATGCCTTATGTTGAAAAATGTGTACTAGGTTCAGTCCTCATAAGTATGAAATGTATTCTTGTAAATGTAAAATGAAAAAGAAATTATTATTTTTATTGGAGCATGGGTTTCATTGCTCAAGTTTTTTTTATTTTATAGGTCAAGCATCCATTGAGTGCTTCTAGGGTTTGTCCTAGGTATAAGAGTCATTGTCATATATTGAAGATCCTATGGGTACATTGTAAATTGTGAAGAAAAAAATATTTTGTCTTTAAAGTGTCAAAATACCTCCAAGATCAAGTCGGCCTACACGAAGAGCTACATCCACCATTGAAGAAGCCTATATATAGAGAGGAACTCGTCCTCCGTTGGATCACTCATTCATCTCTTGATATGCGAAGAAGTAGAAGAGAAGAAGTCGAAGAAGGAAGTGCGAAGAAGAGGAAGTCGAAGTGTTTTTGGGCCTTATCTATCTCTCTTGTGAAGGTCGAAGTTAGGGTTTCTGCATTGGGATCATCTGTGGTTCGGTCTTGGAAGAATAAAAGAAGGGAAGGCAAGCTAAGGTCTCGTAGGGTATCTTATTAGCTCTAAGACTCAAGACAAGGCAAGCAAAATCAAGAGGAAGGCTATTAGAGGAAGATCGAAGTCTCCAAGAGAAGCAACAATAGTTGCATCAGGTGATGGGGGTAGAATTTCGGATCCACTGGGAGGTCAAAGATATTGTTGTTGGAGGCCGTGGTAAATGTGATCTTGGAGGGTATTTATCTAAGTCTCTAGGTCATGGTATTTGTCAATTGAAAGATCTATAAGAACAGAAGAGATTTACAAGTTTTCCCCTCAAGAGGAGGGGTTTTGGCCCTAGCCTGCAACCTATATATTGTGTCACTATTCTTATTGTTTTTGGTAGTTGTTTGATGTATTGCCCTATTGAATTCTCAACATGGTATCAAAGCTAAGTTGCATGAAACGGGGAAACAAAAACGAGTTTCCGAAACAAGAAGCGATACGAAACGCGACCTCCCCAAATTTGAGGAAACGGGGAAAGGCGAATATATATATATATATATATAATATATATATTATATATATATATAATATATATATATATATATATATATATAAAATATATTTAAAAATTATTATATATATGTGCAATCATAAAGCATTAAACCCTAAAAAAATTATAACCCACCCTAAACCCTAAACAAAATTAGAACCCACCTAAACCCTAAAAAAATTAGAAACCCACCCTAAACCTAAAAAAAATTATAAAACAAAAAAAAAATAAAAAAAAAAAAAAAAAAAAAAATCATTTTTTGGAAACGTGGGGCTGGTACGGCCGTGAAACGCGTTTCCGGCCGTACCACCCACGTTTCCCTTTCGGGAAACGAGGTGGTACGGCCGGAAACGCGTTTCACGCCGCGTTACGGGTACGCGGAAAATGCGTTTCCGTTTCCGTTTCCGGCCGGAAACGGGCCCCCCCCAGCGTTTCCTGCAACATAGTATCAAAGCTTTGGTTCTCTAAGGGCCTCATGAAAATCTCCTCTACAATGAAGAAGGTCATCAATAAAATTGCAAGCCATCTCAAGAAAGGTATCGAGGAAGCATGAAGTTTCTTATTCTCTTCATAAAGGCATCATTCAAAGAAAGGGATGAAGGTATCTTCTCGGTTCTCTTTGGTACGTTCCAAGACGAAGACATCTGGTTAATTGATAGTGGTGCATCAAGGCACATGACTGGCCACTCCAATTGATTGAAGACCTTATCAAAAAGGAAAATCTTCTTACTTTGTGGAGCTGGGAGACAACAAAAGCTATCCTGTGAAAGGTATTGGATCATATTCCATAAAACTCGAAGATAGAAGCAACATCCACCTCAACAACATTCTATTTGTTCCAGGTTTGCACAAAAATTTACATTCTATTTCAAGTTTAGAAGACAAAGGAGATAAAGTAGCCTTCATTGATGGAAAAGTAATTGTTTGGGGAAAAGACTCAAGCATAGATCAAGCGAAAGTTATTGGTATACGAGAAGGAAGGCTTTACAGATTAATATCTCATGTAAACCAAGCCCTAATTCACATTGAGATTAGTCCATGTGAACTTTGGCATCGATGGTTTGGTCATCTACATTTCAAAATGCTTCCAACTTTAAGTTCCATAGTAGAGGGAATCTTGAATCTAAAGGAGGATCATGAAGGTGTCTGCAAGGGATGTGCATTGGGCAAGAATACCAAGAAACCATTTGGAAGCAGTGCTTCGCGGTCGAAAGAAATCTTGTCTCTCAATCACTTTGATGTGTGTGGTCCTATGACTCCAAAATCACTTGGAGGCCATTTATACTATGTCACATTCATAAATGATCATTCAAGAGAGACTTGGGTTTACTTAATGAAAACCAAGGATGAAGTATTTACAAAATTTCAAGAATTCAAGGCTGAAGTGGAGAACCTTACAGAAAGAAGAATCAAGATACTAAGATTTGATAATGGAGGAGAATATACATCCAAAGAGATTATAGCATTCTATAAGGAGTCTGGGATTAAGAGAGAGTTGATAGCCCCATACAATCTCGAACAAAATGGAGTCACAGAAAGAAAGAATAGATCCATTGAAGAAAGTGTAAAAGCAATGTTACAAGATCAAGATCTACCTAAGTTTCTATGGGGAGAGGCAATTGAGACAATGGTCTACATTTAGAATCGATGTCCTCACAGATTTCTAGATAACAAGATTCTGGAAGAAGTGTTCACTGGAAAGGAGCCATCTGCAGATCACCTTCGGATCTTTGGGTGTCCTGTGTGTATTCATATACCAAAGGACAAAAGATAGAAGCTGGATCCTTCCGGTATGAAAGGTATATTTGTTGGGTATAGTAACTCATCGAAAGCATATAGAATCTATATGAAAGATGGACATCACATTGAATTTAGTCGCGATGTCATATTTGATGAAAGTATAGCATTCAAGAAGTCAAAAGAACTTTCTATAGATTTTGATGATGAAGAACTTCCGATATTTGAGGAAGAAGTTGATAAGGAGAAGAATCACACCATGAAGAAGAAGGGCCTAGTGAACTTGTTCAACCTATGGTCATTCCAGAAACAAGGAAAAGACCTAATTGGTTGAAATCCACACTACTTGATGCAGAAGGTCATGGGGCAGCGTAAGGATCATTTAGAGAAAGTAAGAGACCCAAGAAATATTCTGGGTATGCTGCATACATGACAAAATTAATAGAAGCGGGACCATCTACCTTTGAAGAGGTTTTAGAACATCGAGAATGGAAGGATACCATGAATGAAGAGCATCAATCTATAATGAAGAATGGAGTCTGGGGGATTGTACTTAGGCTCGAAGACAAATTTGTGGTTACTTCCAAGTGGATCTATAAGATCAAGCATGTCGCTGATGGAAGTATAGATAAGTATAAAGCAAGATTTGTGGCTAGATGTTTCTCCCAACTTGAAGGCATTGACTATGAAGGGACATTTGCTCCAACAACAAGATATACAATGATTCGATCATTAGTCTCTCTGGCAGTGTCAATGGGATGGAACATCCACCAAATGGATGTCAAGATTGCGTTTTTGAATGACACTATAGATGAAGAAGTCTATATAGAACAACCCTTGGGATTTGAAGTCAAAGATAGGAAGGCATATGTTTGTAGATTAAAGAAAGCATTATATGGCCTGAAGCAAGCACCAAGGGCATGGTATGCCAGAATGGATGCATACCTACAAAAAATAGGCTTCTCAAAAAGTTATGCGAACTCAAACCTTTATATTAAGGTTGTAAATAATGAACCTGTAATTATTGTTCAGTATATAGATGATCTTCTCTTGATAGGTGTAGAAGATCGACTTGAAGAATGTAACAAGCAACTGGAAATAGAATTTGACATCAAGGATCTTGGGCTGATGCATTACTATTTGAGACTAGAAGTTTGGGAAGGACCGAATGATGTCTATTTGGGTCAAGGAAAGTATGTGATCGAGATACTAAAGAGGTTCGACACGATGGATTGTAAACCTATGACAACTTCGATGATCACAAACTTGAAGAGACTAAGGAGTTTTGAATCAAGTGCTGTGGATCCTTCCAGGTATTGGCAATTCGTTGGCTCATTGATGTACTCGGTGAATGCTCGACCAGACATATGTTTTGCAGTAAATGTACTAAGTCAATTCCAAGTGGAGCTGAAGCATGATTATTGGATAGCAACAAAGCATATTCTGAGATATCTGCAAGGAACCATCAAGTACTGTCTGAAATATGATAAAAGGAATGATGTCCAATTGATTGGATATACAGATTCCGACTGGGGAGGCAGTGAACAAGATGGTAGAAGCACTACGGGAGGATGTTTCAGTTTAGGATCCTCCATGGTCTCACGGATGAGTAGAAAGCAAGACACCGTTGCTTTGAGTAGTGTTGAGGCTGAATATGTTGCAGCATGTGAAGTAAGCAGAGAAGCAGTATGGTTAAGGAAGCTACTATCTCACTTGTTTGAAGGACCGATGAACCCTACAATGATACTTTGTGATAACACCAATTGTATTAATTTGTCTGAGGATCCAATGTTTCATGGAAAGACAAAGCACATCAACAACAAGTATCACTATATTTGAGAGCTAGTACAAAATGGTGTGCTGCAACTACGGTATGTCTCCACTGTTGAACATGGAGCTGACATATTGACGAAATCACTTCTGAACAAGAAGCTTGTATACTTATGGCACAAGCTTGGTTTGATTGATTTGTCCTCCCTAATTGAGAGGGAGAGATAGACACAACATTCTTGTCTTCACTTGGGAAGAAAGAATGGAGGATTAGGTAACCATCTGACATTTGATACTCTTTGAAAATGTGGTAGGGCATTCAAGATAAGAGTAGTTGTGGACCGATATTCTTTGAGGATTAGCTACCGAAGATAAGAATAGTGCAATGGAAGGTCATACTCCGTGAACACGCGGGTGGAGTATGTACCTTGAGAGACAATGATGATAGTGTCTATACATCATTGGTCTCGCCAACATTGTGCTTTGATCTTGTGGAGAGATAGAGTTGTTAGTCAAGGCCTTGCTATGTGATAATGCAGATTAATATGATGCTAGACAAATGGGTTACCAATCCAACTCTTCTTATGAGATCTCTTCAGATTGAGAATGACTATGTACCTCTTATGAATACCTCCCTAGTTAAGAGGGAGTGTTGAAAAATGTGTAACTAGGTTCGGTTTTCATAAGTATGAAATGTATTCTTGTAAATGTAAAATGAAAAAGAAATTATTATTATTATTGGAGCATGGGTTTCATGCTCAAATTCTTTTATTTTATAGGTCAAGCACCCATTGAGTGCTTATAGGGTTTTTCCTAGGTATAAGAGTCATTGTCATATATTGAAGACCCTATGGACACATTGTAAATTGTGAAGAAAAATCTGTTTCATCTTTAAAGTGTCAAAATACCTCCAAGATCAAGTCGGCCTACATGAAGAGCCACGCCCACCCTTGAAGAAGCCTATATATAGAGAGGAACTCATCCTCCATTGGGTCACTCACTCATCTCTCGATATGCGAAGAAGTAGAAGAGAAGAAGTTGAAGAAGAAAGTGCGAAGAAGTCAAAGTGTTTTTGGGCCTTATCTATATCTCTTGTGAAGGTCGAAGTTAGGTTTTCTGCATTGGGATCATCTGTGGTTCGATCTTGGAAGGAGAAAAGAAGGGAAGGCAAGCAAAGGTCTCTTAGGGTATCTTATTAGCTCTAAGACTCAAGACAAGGCAAGCGAAGTCAAGAGGAAGGCTATTAGAGGAAGATCGAAGTCTCCAAGAGAAGCAACAGTAGTTGCATCAGTTGATGGGGAAAGAATTTCAGATCCACTGGGAGGTTAAAGATATTGCAGTTGGAGGCCGTGGTAAACTTGATCTTGGAGGGTATTTATCTAAGTCCCTAGGTCATGGTATTTGTCAATTGAAAGATCTATAAGAAGAGAAGAGATTTATAGTTTTTCCCCTCAAGAGGAGCAATTTTGGCCCTGGCTTGTAGCCTATATATTGTGTCACTATTCTTATTGTTTTTGGCAGCTGTTTGATGTATTGCAGATTGGAATAATAACGAACAAAGCTAATAAGTAAAAGGTAACACAAATAGTTATCAAGTTAAGAGAATTAACATATTCATTGCCCTATTGAATTCTCAATGCCCTAGGTACCACTCTCTAGCATTTACCCACCCAAGGTCAATGGACTTTTATTAGATCTTATTTATCTTCTTATGTTTCTTTATTAGATCTTTTCATCAAACAAATATCAAGATCAAAATAGTAAATACAATGGACACAAATATTAGGCTCCAAGCCAGGGCAAAACCTTTCTAAGGGGAAAACCTAGAAATTCTCTTCCCTTCTTATAGAATCTGCTTCAAATGAGACAACAAAGACCCAAACCCTAGACCAGGTCCTCCTCCAAGCACCAAGTCAGCCCTCCAAAGAGTCCTTCCAATTAGGTCAAATTCAAACCAAGTCAACCAGAGACAAACCCTTCTAGAACTGGATCAATCTCAGAATTTCGACCCTTCCTACAACAGAATTTCAGACGTGCAGTCACAGCACAAATTTTGGCCGTTGCATTTGCTCCAGAAAATTGTACGTGTGAGAGAAAAGTGCCCAAAACTTGTCCTCTTTCCTTTGCTAGGGTTTTCTTCTTGATTCCTTGTGCTTCGCTCTTCTTTGTTCATCCTTCTATTGCAGATCGAACTTGTTGATGATGTGTGTCAAATGAGGTTGAAGATGTCTCTATTTATAACTTTGTAAACTCAAAAATAAATTCTTTTACAAGGTACATCTTGCCCGAAAGAGTCTTATAAACATGATGTTGACTCTCTTGACTCATGACAATAAATACCATGAACTAACAAACCCTAGAAGCACAAAGAACATGCTTTTAACTAGAAGATCATCAGTAATGAGCATGAAACCCATGCTTTAAAATAATAACTTTTTATTTTCTTGTTTTGTTGTTACATAAGATACATATTGAAATGAGTACAATAACAATTATGAAGACTGAAACTAGTTATATTTCCAACATTCCCTCTTAACTAGGGAGGTATTCATAATTGTACAACCAATACATCATCATTCTCAGATTGAAGAGTTCTCAGAAGAAGAGTCAGATTGATAAGCCAACTATAAGCATCAACATTATGACCAACACTGTGTTTGAGGCTTAACTAGACAAGCTCATCTTCATTCAAGAGCATTATACTGGGAGGCTTTACATGTGATACAACACTACTTCTACAAGGCACATACTCCATTCATATGTTCACAAGGTATGTCCTCTTAGGACTATTCTTATCTTGGATTCCCAATCCTCAAAGACTATTGGTCCTCTTTGACCACTCTTATGTTGGACACCTGTGATATCCTCAAAGAGTCTTGGTCCCTTTCCTTTATTGGATGCTTTATCCACAATGAAACCACAAATGCTTATCTAATCCCCCACCATTCTCTCTTCAAGGCCATCACTTAGACTTACGACTATTAGTCTTGGTCAAGTGCATGACACATAAAGAAAATAATGCACAAGTGATGTCCACCATCACTCCCTCTCAACTAGAGAGGATATCCCTATTCCCTCTAGACCAGGGATTAGATCCTTGCTCCTATTCAAGGAGACTCCTTTTCTCCTTCTCAAATCTAGAGGAGATTCCATACTTCCTTTCTATTTGGGAAATCAACACCACAAGCCTTACATGCTTGTCTTCATAAGAGAATCAACTACCTGTTCTTCATAGCTACATGGTTCCCTCTTTCCTTCACATCTCATTACATCGAGCTTGCTTCCTTCCGGAGTGTCATGGAGCCATCTTCTTCCTTCAATTTCATGATATGATCTAGGTCATCAATCTTTCACATCACTTTCATCTTGTCACTATCAATGAAGGCATTATATTGAGCCTTTTCAAACTTCATGTTGACCATTTCTTCCTCATGAAAGTGATTATTGTTGTACGAACTTGACCTTTAGGTTATCTTCTCGCACTGCTACCTCTTAATACTAAGGTGAACACATCTTGACTTCAAAATTGCCAAAATCATATGTTGAGCTTGCCTCAACTTTCATCATATATTCTTGTAATATCCTTCCAAGTAGCAAAACAACATGTTAACCAGATAACCAACTAGAAGTATTAATATTAGACTTACCTTATCAAGATGACCTTCTCATTAAGGCATCAACATCTTCATGTTCCATATCGACAAGAATCTTCCTTCATGCATCAAAGTGCCCAAGGATCGAACTTGATTAGCAAGCTACAATTCTTCTTCCGAAGACTATACTGGATGTTGATGACTATTCTATATAATCTAGTGATAAAGTCTTGATCCTGTATTCATTCTAGAGTAAGTCAACTTTTAAGCATCATATAAACATACTAAGCATATTTCATGACCAACTTCTTTTACAGGATTCTGTATGCATGAATCCTACCCAAGAGTTACTTCATACATGCAATTCAATGCTTTCATTCAATCATCTAGCCATTGGTCCTTAAGTGAGTCTGCATCTAATACTTAAAGAGAAACATATTTTCTTTCCTTTAAAAGACTGTAATCTGACTAACTACATTCCTTCACCCTTTAAGAGTAATGTTTCCATACTATATGGAATATATACTAACCTTGTCATAATGCTTCTTCCAAGAGCCTTCCAAAATGATTGCTGTTATAGTATCTTAATGATCCACCTTAGCAAAATGACTACCTCTAACATAATGTTAGACAATGTATGTATGAACACTATGCAAAATGGTCTGAAGCTTCTCTTTCTTGAAAGACTAAATGATTCCTACAAAGCAACTCAATCAAGTAGACTTCTAAATATGGTACTATCACATGATGCTATGCATTTACAAAACCAAGATTCTTTTAGAGAAAACAACAATGCATGCTATTCTAAAGGAAAGACCAACTTCCTAAAAAACCTAACATGGAGGATGCCTTCGTCAATAGTAAATATCTTTGACATCTTCTTTCTTCGACTTCTTCTTAGGTTCTCCCATTTCTTCAGTTCTATTAGCTTTGCTTCTTTCCTTTATTTTGTTGTTCAATTTGTTTGGACAATCCTTCTTGAAGTGTCCAAATTCATTGCAACCAAAGCATTGAACCTTGGACATGTCTTGCACCTTCTTGGACATCCCAAACTTTCCCTTCTTCAGCTTCTTGGTTCTCACAATGAAGGCTTGAGACAGCTCATTAGATTAAATATCCTCCTTTGCCTTGATCCTAGTCTCTCCCATGATGCATTGTGTCCACAACTCATCAAAGTGGGTTGAGTCTTTCTTAGAGTAGATGCTTGTTGCAAAACTGCTCCATTATGGTGGCAAAGCATTTAGTACACATATGGTCATTTTAGAATAAAAAATTGTTTCCTCAAGCCCTTGCAATTGATCTCTTATTTAAGAGATCTTCAATAGAAAGATGCCATATCCTCATCCTTTGATTTCTTCATTTTATATAACTTATTCCTCAAAGACATCTTCTGTCTCGATGAACTTACAGAGTACAAATTTACTAGCTTGTCATACATAGCCTTAGACGTCTTTAAATTAGCAACAAAGGGAACTAGATGATCCTTAATGGATTCAATAATGATCCTTTGTGCCCTTACTTCCCCTTTCTTGTATGTTTCTAGTTCTTGAGTTTCATTTTTGCTAGGTTCAGTAACTTCAACAAGGAAATATTCCATTACTTCATGTTCTGTAAGTGCCAGGCGAATCCTTTTCTTCCATGCTAGGAAATGAGCCAACGACCTTATTGCTTTCCTTGCATAAATAACCCATAAGACCTTAGATTGAGACATAGAGCAACAATACAATACTTGCTTGTTAACCAAGAGGCTTCCTTTTTTTGATGATGTCTCCATTATCTTGAGACTTTCAAGGTCTTCAATGAGACTTCAATGATGTCTTAGAAAGATGTCTTCTAGTATACCTTCAACAGCAACTTCCAAGAGTGATGAATAATGCCAAGATCCAATGAGTCTTTGAATAGATCTCCTCCTACGAGAGATCAACAACCTTCTTGTAATCTTCTTCTTCAAGCTTTCCTTTGATGAGGGCTTTATGTAGTCTGTTGCAAGTGATTTCCCTTAGCAAACCCTCCTTCTGTCCACAAGATGATCCTTCCAGTTGCCTTCTTGTTCACCTTAGCTCTCATACCATGTTAGAAGATGTAATATTGCAAATATTAATTCAAATTTTCCTTATTCCTTAATACTTGCTTGTGAATCTTATTTATCTTCTCGTGTTCCTTTATTAGATATTTTCATCAAACAAATATCAAGATCAAAATATTAAAAGCAATGGACATTGATATTAGGCTCCAAGCCAGGGAAAAACCCCTCTAAGGGGAAAACCCAGAAAATCTCTTCTCTTCCTATAGAATCTGCATCAAATGAGACAACAAAGACCCAAACCCTAGACCAAGTCCTCCTCCAAGCACCAAGTCAGCCCTCCAAAGAGACCTTCCAATTAGGTCAAAGTCAAACCAAGTCAACTAGAGAGAAACCCTTCTAGAAGTGCACCAATCTCAAAATTGCAGCCCTCTCTATAATAGAATTTTAGACCTTCAGTGACTGCAGAAATTTCGGCCCTTGCAATTGCTCCAGAAACTCGCACTTGTGAGAGAAAAGTGCCCAAAAATCATCCGCTTTCCTTCGCTAGGATTTTTTTCTTGATTCTTTGTGTGTTGCTCTTCTTTCTTTGTCCTTCTATTGCATATCGAACTTGCTGATGATGTGTGTCAAATGAGGTCGAAGATGTCTCTATTTATAGCCTTTCTCAGAGGTCAAATAACCTGTGTCTAGGCCAACTTGTCTCTGCCAGGGCCGACTTGTGCTAGGAGGCTTCCAGGACTTTTAGATTCAAAAATAAATTCTTTTACAAGGTACATCTTGCCTGGAAGGGTCTTATAAACATGATGTTGACTCTTTTGACTCATGACAATAAATCCTATGATCTAACAAACTCTTGAAGCATGAAGAACTTGCTTTTACCTAGAAAACCATCAATAATGAGCATGAAACCCATGCTTTAAAATAATAACCTTTTTTTTTATTCTTTTGTTTGCTACATAAGATACATGAAATGAGTACAATAACAATTTTGAAGACCAAAACTAATTATATTTCCAACACCTTAGACATTGAAGATAACTTCCAAAGATGTAGTTAGGGCTTGAGTTTTCTCACAAACCAACTGTGGGAATTGCCTCAAATTTGGAGGATCACTAGAGGAAACATCAACACAGTAGCCTATCCGAACGGTTTTGCAAGATCATCTCCCCAAAGCAATTCGTAGGCAGTCCTAACTAGCCATTTCGGGTAGGGGCCGAAATTTTGAAAAAGGAGAAAAAAGAGAGGTAAAGAAGAGTGGCCACCAAATTTAGTTGGATTCGATATCTAACTAAAATTTGTCTTTAAGGAGGCTAAAGTGTGATGCCCTAGGTACCACTCTTTAACATTTACCCTCCCAAGATCAATGGACTTTTATGGAATAAAAACAAGTTTTAATCTGTTAGGAACATTCATCTAATTGCCATTCAATGAGCAACATGCGTAAATTTGCAATCTAACTGTCTTTTTTAATGATATTCAATAATTAGGGCAAAAGAAGAACTAGCTAGTTGCAATATTTCCACACATTAGAAATTATTACATAAAAATTTTCAACGCAAAAGCACATAACAAGAGATATATCAAATCCAAGATCAAGATAGCATCTCCAAGAAAGAACAAGATTTCAACTCCCAAAAATATCGAAATGCATCAAAAGAGCTCCAATACACATCTAAGAAAAAGGGTGAATTTCCCAAGAGAGAGATACCCAAGTGTGATGATGATGTTTGATACAAATGAGGATCTACTTTATTTATATGAGCCTTTAAGAGTTCAAATTATCCTAAGATGCCCCTAAAAATGTTTTATTGTCCAAAATAACATTACTTTGGTGACAAGCCCACCAAATAGCTCATAAAGTGTAAGATAAGCCATCCAAATGAAGCCAAAATGATGTAGCAATGGTGTAGGAGGGTCATTGGAAGGCCTAATAGAGTCCTCAAGTGCCATGATCAAGAAGAGGGGTCAATGAATGATGGTCAGGGGGGTGGCCCCTTGATCTCCAAGCAAAACATCATGTGGTGCCCCAAAGTGGCTTTGGGGCACAAGTAGTGATCTCATGGGTCTTTTGGTGGAAAATAAGCTTCCAAGATTGGAGTTAGATGTCTCTTTGTATTCCAAAGTTTAGCCTCCAATGGTGAATGAAAATTTGCAAGAGAGGAGCTAGACTTCTATGTCCACGGCCTCTTAGAAGATGAACTTCAAAAAAGCTTGGGAGGTCCTACAAGAAAATGGGTAGAGCTTGAGTGATTTTTTCTTCAATTCTCTTGTCACCAACACTCCAACTTAGGGCTGCAAAATCAAGAGAAAATTAGTGTAATGAGAACTTGTAAAACAAATAAATATAGTACAAATAATGTACAAGAAACCAAATCAAGTGATGGGGGTGAAACCCATCACTTGTTTTAGTTTAATAAATGCCCTCAAAAAGCTAATATAGAATCAATGAAGCACTACTTGAAAAGATTTAAATTATGAAACAGTTTACTTGTATACAGGCTATGTCCAGTGGATCCCTGCAATAGCACTTTTTTGTATGAAAGTCTGAATAACAAATGAGAGTTCCTTTGAAGATGCTTCAAGAGTAGGTTGGTCTCCCAAAGACTTCTCCTCACGCTTGATCCAATGAAAATAATTCTTCTATAATACTCCAATCACACATTAGTCCATATAGATTTAGATAACCAAACAATGAATTTAAAGTTCTAGAAATTTATGTGAAAATAAACTAGAACTTGCAATATCTAGAGCTTACTTCCAAAATCAAATGTTAATACAAGATAACTTTGCACTAGCAAGTTGACAAGGTTATATGGAAAATGAAATAACTTAAAGCATAAAGAGAAGAGATTATACCAATAGCTCACAATGCACCATGAGAAAATCCATGAGTGGACCCCCAAAGTCTTTTCATTGCAATTATTAAAAAGTGTACAAAATAGCAGCGCTTTCGCAAGCACAATAGCTAGTATACTAAAGATTACTTAGTGAGAGACCAGTGCTCAGTTATATAGAAGCTTGGGAGCCAATCACAAGGCAAATGGTGACAATCCCTAGACAAATGGGTGACCATCCCAATGCTCCTTCATGCAAATTCAAATTTCCCAAAGTCATACTTGATTTCTTCTTTAGAGGCCCATGCAATCTTTGATGAAGGAGTTCGAATTAGATGAGAGGACATGTGGGAGAGTGAAGTGGAGTGGTAGGAGACAACTCTCCACCTCACTCAAGTGAACTCTAATCTAATCTCAAGTCAACTCATGATATCTCTTTGAAGCCCGAGTTAACTTCCTCAAATCACGAATCTTGTCACTGGAACTCGTTGTCTTCTCCACAAAAAAACGATTTGCTTGATTTTTGGCTTATGTGGAGTCCACATCATTTGGTAACTCAACTTTGACCTTTAGATGAATTTCCACCTCATTTCCACACCATTTGAGCATGTGTGGATATTTATTTTTCTTCATTTATTTAATTGTTGGGCTAGTTTATTGCCACATTTTCCACAAAACTTAGGAAAAGTGGGTTTTAAGGGTCTTAAACTTATTTTTAACCCCTCAAAGTGTGTCATAGTCGAAATTTGAGGGTGTGAGGTGTAATTTTGAGCACACAAACCCCATACAACTTCTCTAGACATTACTTCTTACATATTGCAATCATATTTTATTCAAATTTCCATCCTGCAAGAAATTTAAAAAATGACCCCTAGACCTAACTAAATTTCACAAAATTTTACAAGTGATCTAGTATGGTAATATACAATGACTCTAGACACTAGAACTCACCCAAGGCCTTGCCTTCAAGTCGTAATCTGGCTTTTGGAGTATGCTTGGAGGAAAAAACCCAACTATTTATTAAATTCTTGGAGGAAAATGATAATTAACCAAGTGAAAAAACCTCCCAGAGTAGGTACACTGATGACAAGGTCTCAAGTTACATAGGCTTGTTACATGACTCAAATTCATCATACTAGTATCACTTTATATCATCCCCGTAGAGCTTGTGGTATCTGGGTACAATAGAAGAGGATGAGAAGAAGAAGTAGAGTTAGGAAACTCTAGTGATATGATGATCTATGATGGTACAAGTAGCCTTTCGTACATCCTTAGGCATGGAGTCTTCAAAAAATCTTCAGGTGCCACTCCAGTGGTCAACACCTCCCTAGTTAAGAGGGAGAGTTGAAATGTATAACTAGGTTCGGTCTTCATAGTGTCTAATGTAATCATGATTTTATGTATTTGATGTAAAGAGAAAAATGAATTTTATTATTATTATTATTTTGTAGCATGGGTTTCATGCTCAAGATTATTTTATTTATAGCTCAAGCACCCATTGAGTGCTTCTAGGTTTTGTCGTTGAGCCAAAAAAGTCAATTGAGTCATTGTAATATGTATAAGACCCATTGGGGCATCATGTATCAAGTGAAACAAATTTTATGTAAGTCAAAAGTATCGTAAAAGACCCTCCAAGAACTTATCAACATGCAGTCAACAATTCGTCCTACATGAAAGAACAAGTCGGCCTCATTAGGGCCATTCGACCACCGTGAAGATGCCTATATAGAAGATGGAAGTCGATCACATTAGAAGACAAGGATTCAACTCACAACTGTTAGAAAATCACAAAGCCGTAACTTTTTTCTTTATATCGGTAATTAATTGTGACTCTTTTATCTTTTTAGTTCATCAAGCAATTACCAAAACAATAGCACAAAGATCATATACACCAGATATAGGCGGACAACCAGGGCAAAACCCTTATATAGGAGAAAACCCAGTCAACAAATCTTCCTTAGTAACTTCCTAAGATAATCCAAGACTCTTGACCTAGACACAAACTTCTTCCACGCCAAGTCAACCCTTTCTTCCTTCTTGCAGATGATAACCCTTCAACAACAACTTCGACCCAACAACTAACAATAACAACAACTTTGACTTGACAAGAGAGACTTCAATCTCCTAGAGGAATCCACACGAGAGAGATTTTCCCTTTTTCTTCCTCTTTCTCCAACTTCGCACTCCTTTAGCCTTTCTTTCTTACTTCACACTTTTCCAGCTCTTTCTTCTGGATATCAAACTTGTGTGAGAGAGAGTGAATACTCTGAATGAATTCGAACTGCCCCAATATAGGCTTTTGGTGAGGTCGAATTACCCAGATTGAGGCCGACTTGATCTCCTTGACGTCGACTTGGTGTGGAGGGGACAAATAGCCCATTTGACTCAATATTAATTCTTTTTACATGATTCAAAAGCCCAAGAAGGGTCTCTTAAAATAGACAATGACTATAATGACTTAGAATAAATCCTAGAAGTCCACAATGGGGACTTTCACCTAAAACATGATGACCCAAGCATGAAACCCATGCTTTAATAAGTCATAATAATAATAATAAAATTATTTTTCATAAATACATTTCATTGTGACTCAAATACAATTATGAAGACCGAACCTAGTTACATTCTTCAACACTCCCTCTTAATTAGGGAGGTATTCATACTTACATATACAAGTACATGGAAGATCTCAAAACATATGAACTATCAAGAGTTTAGGCACCACAATGTCATGGACCAAATTCCTGACTATGGAAATCTATCCAAGGTCCTCCAACAATTTAGGTACTCGCTGTGCCATGGACTAGATTCTTGACCAGGGAAATCTATCTGGGTGGGACTGAGATTGACTAAAGCTTTAAGCTAGTCTAGGTACCATCAGGCTTACTTGCTAACCATCAACTCAAGGATCTGGATGCATATCCGAGGTCAGAGCTCTATGACCAATGCCACCCTCCCTACTTCGGGATCCAGATTCCAGACATCAACACAAAGTGTCGGTCAAATGCCCTCCCTGGCAATGTGTCTTACACACAAAGCCTCAACACTCTTGATTATTCTAATCGGTAGAAAATCCTCTCCGATCAAACAGATTGGTAACAAATCTCTCACAATCAAATTGATAAACATGCTATCAAACCTCCGAGAGATTTACCTGTACGAACACAACCCTAATCAACAATAAACTTTCAAATGTACATAAGTAAACACAAACCTTCGGGGTCTTTCAGACAACTTGATGTTGCTTCTTAATTTATCACAATAGGAGTTTCAGAGGATTCCTCAATCATACATCTTTCTTTCCTGCTTCACATATAGGAACCCAATCCATCTTTCCTTCTTTCAACAACACCTTAATATGTGTTCTCCAATTTCTTCTTCAGGATATTCATCATGACTGTAGTATGCCCTCCCTCTCAACTTGGGAGATATACCTCTTTCTTTATCCAGGCTCCCTCTTAACTTAGGGAGATCAACTTCTTTTCTACGACATCAAAGAATCTTTCATGGCTTCCATTCTTCTTATTCGAGACATCTTGCTCATTATCATTCATATAACTTCATTCATCATGCTTATATACCAAATCAATTTTACTTACGAATATCTTCAACATTTTGAAGATTTTGTACATGCACAACTTAGATAACAAGTACAAACAAATACATATATAAAAGCATGAGATTAACTATTTCGGAATCATGCAATAATGGAAGCATCAAATACATAAACTTATTTAGGTTTACAAACAAGAAACACATACTTTTATACTTCAACTACATGCCAGGGTTTTGTCATAAACCCTAAATTTGATCATCAAGACTTGAGCACCTCAATCAAGATAGCAACCTTAATTATATCTAGGGCTTCAATATTTCTTCCAGAGATATGACATACCCTACTCCAATATATTGCAAATCCTAGAAGCAATTCAAACGAATATAGTTCTAGAATGCATCCAACAATTTTGAATTCATATGTTAGACTTCTACTAGGATTTAATGCAAACCCTAGATTCCATACATGAGACACTAAGCTTTCAACAATCAAAACCAATCACAACTTAATTTCAGATTTTAACAATCTTTTGTAAATCTTAGATTATCACACTGTCATCATATATTAGAGAATTGAACTTCTACTAAGGTTTAGTTACAAAACTCTAGAATTCACAAACACTATCAGCCTAGAGAATCAAACTTCGACTAGGGCTTAGTTCCAAACCCTAGGACTTATGACCATCAACAATTAGGTCAACACATATATGTAGGATTCCATCAACATGCACAAGCATATCATAACATGTGTTAGTCAAACGTAATGACACAAATATCAATATATTAAAGTTAGACATGTAACAAACTTGATCAGACTAGGGTTTCGATCGGACAAACACACATATACTTAGGATTTCATTCCTAAGACAATATACGAGCTTGCTTATACACCCTACCAAACCCTAATGATCTAGGGTTTCAATACATGTCACAACAAACCATAACACTTCAAAGGTTTGGGATTTCAGACATCACTATTCAATCCTAAAAAGTTAGGGTTTTCATAACCATATCAAAACCCCAAAACATCATCAAAGCATCAAACGTTTTCTTTAGACGTATCAATAACCCTAAGTAGGCTAGGGTTTCATACATTATCATCGACATACCCTTAAGTTAGGGTTTTACAAAGAACCTTTTTAGGGTTCCACAAGAATAATCAAAGATATGAGGAGGGTAGATTTATCTAATGATGAATCACCCATTCAAAAATCTTTATGATTCAAGAGAGCTAGACACAATAATGTTCGTAATGTAGAAATGAATATATATTTAGCATCAAGAGAGCCAAACTTGTAGTGTAAGGCATACCTTTTGTTTCTTAACAAACCTTGTAATTCCAATTCTTTGCCTTGTGAGGATTTCTTCCATAGTCCTTGAGTATTTAGCAAGCCTTTCCTAAACAAGGAAAATATGAATAGAAATGTGATTAGTATTTAATACAAACAAGCTTAGATAAGTAAAGGAGACCAAAAATGAAAAGGTAATACAAGGAATAAGATACTTATCTTTGGAAGTTGGTGATACCTATAACCTTATAAAACAAAAATGAAACAACCAAAGCTTAGAGCAAAGGACTTAGTCATGTAAGTCCCTGATATACTGTTCTTCTGCTTTATTCTTCTTTGGAGATCCTTCTTCCACAACATTAGCTTGGTCCCTGTTCCTTTACTTATTCTTCGGATTGTCAGGATAGTCATTTTTATAGTGACCCATTTTATGACATTGGTAGCATTCTATTTTGGACATGTCTACCTTCCTTCTTGACCCTTTTGACTTCTTGAAGTTTCATTTATTGTGATAAGCGGAGTATGCATTTGAAACTTTCTCTTCTTCATTGTTTGTTACTAATGAGATTCTCATCTTTTCTTGGTTGTAGGCATTCCATAATTGTTCAAATGAAGAAGTTTCTTTCCAGCTATTGACTCCCAAAGCAAAAGCACTCCAAGTAGGTGGCAATCCCAATAATGCAGTAATCACTAGCTTCTTTTTTGGTGCAATTTGAAATATGGCTTGGAGGTCATCTCTAATTCTAGCTATCTTGATTCCTTACAAAGAAGGAAGCCACAATATCATCTTTTGTCCTTTTTGTGGTCCTTAGTTCATTCTTAAGACTTGCTACTTGACTGATGTTCTTGATAGTGAACAATTTTGATAAGGCTTCATACATTTCTTGAGCACGGTCTATGTTGGAAATGTATGAGACAAAATTGTCCTTTATACTTTCTACCATTAGTGTCATAGCCAATATTTCTGACTCTCTAAACTTCACTTTATTTGCATCACTAGATCCTTCGGTAGGTTTTTTCACTTTTCCTTTGACCAAATCCAAGACTTTTCTCTTTTCAAGAATGAGGTCAATTCTTTTCTTCCATGACCTGTAATTTGATGCTCCTTCTAATTTGTTCTCTCCTTTTATTGTGTTAGACATTGTCCTTGAAGGTAGTAAGCTTCTTTCCTTATAATATCTCCTTATATGATCCCTTGCTCAACCTTTTGATGTTTTTTAGACTCCTTTCAATAGATACTCAAACTGCGTTTTTCCTTCTTCACCTTAGCTCTGATACCATGTTAGAAAATCAGAAAGGCAAAAAGTTTTTCTTTATATAGATAATTACTTGTCACTCTTTTATCTTTATGTTCTTTTTTTATCTTTTTAGTTCATCAAGTAATTAGCAAAACAATAGCACAAAGATCATATACACTAGATGTAGGCAGACAACCAAGGAAAAACCCTTATCTAGGGGAAAACCCAGTCAACAACTCTTCCTTAATAACTTCTTGAGACAATCCAAGACTCTTGACCTAGAAACAAACTTCCTCCACACCAAGTCAACCCTTTCTTCCTTATGATAACCCTTCAACAACAACTTCAACCTAGCAACAACAACTTGTAGCAACAACTTTGACCAAATAAATAGCAGCAACAACAACAACAACAATTTCGACTTGACAAGAGAGACTTCAATCTAGTAGAGGAATCAACACAAGAGAGAGAAAGATAGCCCAAAATTTTGATTTTCTCTTCTTCTTCCACCTCCAACTTTGCACTCCTTTAGCCTTCCTTTCTTACTTCGCACTTTTCTAGTTCTTTTTTTTGGATATTGAACTTGTGTGAGAGAGAGTGAATGCTCCAAATGAATTCGAACTGCCCCAATATAGAGGCTTTTGGTGAGGTTGAATTAGCCAGATTGAGGTTGACTTGATCTTCTTGAGGCTGACTTGGTGTGGAGGGGACAAATAGCCCATTTCACTCAATATTAATTCTTTTTACAAGATTCAAAAGCCCAAGAAGGGTCTCTTTAAATGGATAATGACTCTAATGAATCAGAATAAATCCTAGAAGTCCTCAATGAGGACTTTGACCTAAAACATGATGACCCAAGCATGAAACTCATGCTTTAATAAGTCCCAAAGTTGGGACTTGGTATGAACATCACTTACGTAATTAAAGAGAAGACCCCCCTCATGAAAATCTATAAATACAAGAGGCTTAGAAGCACTTGAACCATCATTGGACTGGATAATTTTGTCTCTATCCTTCTTTGAGCCTAAGGCTTTCAGTGTTTAAGTCCCCTTTTACTCTTGGACTAGTTTTGGTGGAGGTGACCCCACCCTACCTAGTCATGGTTCTCCTACTTTAGCCTAGATTGTTGGGGATAACTCTGGTTTGGTTTGTGAAATTGGGCACTTTTGATTGTTCTGGCATAGGGAATGTAATTATCTAAGGAGCAACGAGGTTGTGGTGGAATTTCTGAAGCAAGACAGATCCTCGATACGAGCTGAGAATTTTTGGGGTAGCTGTAGCTGCTTCTGAGCCAAAGACTGAATGAATTGCCTGTAGTTAATTGCCTAAGAGCGAGTGAGATCTTTGTGGCCAAACCCTTGTGAAAACCCATCTACAGCAAGGCTGCAACCCTTGAGGTGGATAGAGTGAAGTATCCCTGAAGTAGACATATTATCTGAGGCCAAAGCAGCAATGGATTCCCACAACAGATCACACTCTCTCCCTAAGGCGGAAACCATAGGGTTAGATCGAGGCACACTTTGAGGCCATACATCACTATTAGAGCAAATCAGGGTTCGTTTCTGAGGCCACTTGTAGCAGATCTGCATTTTCCTAAGGTCAAGTCAACTTGAAGGCTAGGTGGATTATTCATTGAGACTAATACTTGGACAGAGCTAAGTCTTCTTGAACCATATTCTCGCTGGAGAGCTATATCAATGGTAGATTGATGTGTTTGATGGCACACTCTACAGAGATTTCTGAGGGTGGTATTGTGACAATGTTGAAGAATTCTTGAGCTAATGCAAAGTTCAATCATCCACTCAGTTTGTTTCCTGGAATTTAGTTTCAGCTCAAACAACCATAAGGGTTCGATCTTGGATTTTAGTGTGGATTCAACCCTGAAG
Source organism: Pinus taeda (assembly GCA_000404065.3). Classification (NCBI taxonomy): domain Eukaryota; kingdom Viridiplantae; phylum Streptophyta; class Pinopsida; order Pinales; family Pinaceae; genus Pinus; species Pinus taeda. The sequence continues at coordinate 207,594 of APFE030958488.1, forward strand.
TCAGTCTAGTGTAATCAGACTAGAAATAGGCTAGTAACACAAACTTTGCTAAATTCAGAATTAGATTGGCACTAAATGAAATTGTGGTGGATTATTGTGCTGTTGAATTATTATTGAATTGATGAATGATTAAGTAGTATCCTTGCACTGTATGATTTATCGTGTGTTAGTTTTTGTAGCATCGGATGGTGTTCTAGTCTCGGTCCTTTGTGGAAAGGCTAAGACACGTGTTCTCCAAAATCCAAAAAACATGTGTTCTCCAAAACCCAAAAATCGTTTTTGGAGAATTCACCTAGAGATGGCTCAATTAAAATAATTGACCATAATTAAACATTTCTTAAGTTTAACTTAGGAAAAAAGGTCAATTAATAGTAATTAATTGACAAAGGTGAGAATTCTCTAGAAACTCACACTGATTGACTTGGAGATGACCTTAACCATTGATTAAGTTTTAATCATGACTGTTAGAGTCCCAATTGGAGATTATAAGAAGAGGTCAATGGATAGATGGAGGATACACAAGCGTAGATACTTAGTTGCCCAGGCAGGTCGAATTTCCAGTAGCAAGAGTGATTCAACAGTGGAGGTCGAGCCAATGGGTGAGTAGCAGGTGGCAGGAGAGGTCAGCGGTATCCAAAGGAAGATTTTCTAGTTTCGGGGAGTCAGATTATTTTTTCCAGAGGCTCTGTGCAAGGTCGACGTCGACAACAATAGCTTTGTAGTTTGAACTAGCTGGAGGAGCAATTGATTCAGTAGCTGGTGGTCAGGATTTTGATCAGAGGGTCTAGTGAATCAGTTCTAAAGCGTGAGAGAAGTAGCGCTGCAAATTTCAGGAAGTTCCAAAGGCAAAAGTAGCAAGGCCTGTGTAAGCACCGTGCAGAGGTCAATGCAGAAGGGATTGCAAATTGTTGAGCGGCTAGTTTCAGGCGCTGAAATCAGCTGTGGGGTGAGGAAAAATCCTGACAATATTGTTGCCAGTGATTTTCTTAGATTGGATTGCCAATTTGGCATCCAAATTATTGCACTCAAATTCTCTGCAGCAAATAATAATACAAAACCCTTAGCTGCTGCAACTAGTTTTCCCACATTAGGTTTTCCAGGGACTTTTGTCCAAAAATAACTGTCATTTTTATGTGTGTGCTAGTATTTCTCAGCTTCTAGTGCTTTTATTTTCTGCAACATTTATTTTGGTGAAAATTGCAGTTGTGAATTATTCTTTGTTTGTTGTAGCAAAGAAACTGCATAATTAATTTTACGATTAGAAGAATTAATTTCAGTTTCTGCAATAGTTGAAATTTTCACATGGTATTAGAGTGAATTTGATCATATAGGGAGCTTAGAAGCGGAAGGAAGAAATCGTCCAGATTCAGGTGGAGTTTGGTAGTTCAATTTGCAGCTTTGTGCAGAGACTAGCTTGCAGTTCGAACTATTGGGCAGAGGGTTCGATTAATTCTAGTCCTGATAGCAAGAAAATTTCGCAAAACCTAGTAGCAGTTCCAACAGGTAGTAGTGAAGCTGAGAAGCAATTACGGTGAAGTAGATCAATATTTTCGCTAAGTAGATTTCATGGCCGGGCGTAAAAGGGTTTTGCAACAGATTTGCTAGAGCAGAATCAACGTTGAGTGGAAGAGAAGTAGCACAGAATTATACTCGGGATATCTTTAGATATCTCTAGTATGGCCATAAACAAATGTGATATTCAAAGGGCTTTCAAATTGGAGGATAAATTTGCTTGCCTATCAGGTTGAACTTCACAGGGTGTCTGATATATACATAGTGGAGCATCAACTCACATCACACTGGGGAGAGGTACCATTGATTTTCAGAGGGAGTCAGGTTCAAGTACCAACACTACAGATGTACTGCATGTGCCAGGATTGGGTATGAACTTGATTTCTGTATCCCAGCTTTAGGATAAGGGATATGGTGTCCACATTGTAGGGAGAAGGTGTTTTTCAAACACCCAAGCTTGAAGAAGGTGAGACAGATTAGAGTTCGGAGTAACATGTTTTACAAGTTACAACTCGATTCTCCAATGACACTAGTAGGTAGTGACAATAGCAGTGGGAAGGAATTGAATGAGCTATGGCATAGGAGAATGGGACACTTACACCATGGAGCACTCATAATGTTTAGGTAGACAATAACAGGAGTTCCAGAACTTAGCATGGAACATGATGATGTGTGCTTGGGAAATATGTTAAGGCAACATTCCCAAGAAGTGACAACAGAGCAGATGACGTGTTAGGACTCATACACTTAGACATTTGTGGCCCGATGTCCACTAGATCTCTTAGTGGGGCCGAATATTTCATCACCTTTATTGATGACCATTCTAGGAAAACCTGGATCTACTTCTTGAGGACCAAGGATGAGGTCTTTGATTGTTTCTGAGAGTTTAAGGCTCTTGTGGAGAATGCGACAGCGAAGAAGATCAAGGTGCTTCACTCAGACAATGGTGGAGAGTATATTGATAAAGACTTCACAGATTTTTGTGCGAAGGAAGGCATCAAAAGGGAATGGACAATTCCATACAATCCACAACAAAATGGGTTAGCGTAGCGAAAAATAGAACTATAGCTGGGGCTGCAAAAGCTATGTTATATGACCAAGACTTTCCTAGGTTTCTGTGGGCAGAAGCATGTAACACAATGGTGTATATTCAGAACAGGACTCCTCATAGGGCATTGGGGAAGAAAACGCTAGAAGAAGCCTTTATAGGGAAGAAGCTAGAGGTTAGTCACTTCAAAATTTTCGGCAGCGTTGCTTATTGCCATGTGCCAAATGAGAAGTGCACTAAATTGGATCAAACTGCAGAAAAGGGGTTCCTTGTTGGGTATAGCAAAACCTCAAAGGCATACAGGATCTACATTCCTAGAATAGGAAGATTGTAGTGAGACAAGATGTAAAGTTCATGGAGGACAGAGCCTTCAAGAGGTCTCGTGAAATGGCAACAGGAGATTAGAGTGAGCCAAAAAAAGCTCCACTGGTCCAGCAGCCAGCTCCATTGGTTTAGCAGCAAGGGTAGCTAGTGGGACCGCTAGTAGGACAGTCACAGGGATCTAGTATAGTGACCAGTACTAGCATTTCCTCACGTGCACCAGATCTAGTGAATTCACAACAGACAGAGCAGCATAGGCAGGATGAGGAGGAGTTGGTTGCACCTCCCACTTCTAGTGGTCAAGCCAGCATAGGGGTTTGTCAAACATTAAGAGATGTAGAGGAGTTTATTGGAGCTCCTAAGATGAACTGGAAAGAACACAAATAGCCTGATAGGTACCAAGCATTCGTTGCTCAGGTTGCAAAACCTTCCATCTTTCAGGAAGTCGCACAACATCAGGTGTGGGTAGATGCCATGGTAGAGGAGTACATCTCTATCATGACGAATGATGTTTGGGAGGTAGTACCCGAGGCTTGAGGACAACTTAGTTGTAGGTCCTCGTTGGATCTACAAGATCAAGTACGTTGCAGGCGACAACGTGGAGAAGTACAAGGCTAGATTCATGGGAAAGGGGTATTGCAAAAAGAAGGGATAGATTATGAGGAGACCTTTGCCCTAGTTGCCAAATACACTTCTATTCGGTGAATGATATCGCTAGTGGCTTAGATGGGGTGGCAAATTCACCAAATGGACATTGTGACAACATTCTTGAACAGGGTGATAGAGGTAGGTGTACATAGAACAACTAGAGGGCTTCGAGACTCATGAGAGACGCACTCATGTGTGCAGGCTCAAGAAAGCTCTATACATGCTCAAGCAGGCTCCCAAGGCATGGTATGCTCACATTGACAACTACTTGCAAGTTATGGGATTCGTGAAGGGTGACGCGAATCCCAACCTTTACTATTTGATGGTAGAGGGTGAGCCACTCATCCTAGTGTTATATGTAGATGATCTCTTCTTGACAAGGTCATCAAGGCTCATAGAGGATTGTAAGAGAAATATGGCAGCAAAGTTTGATATGAAGGATTTAGGGTTGATGCACTATTTCCTAGGATTGGAAGTGTGGCAGAAGGACGGGGATATCTTCCTTGGTCAAGGGAGATATGCTATGGATATTATGAAGAGATTCAAAATGCAGGATTGTAGACCCATGTCGACGCCCTTGATCACCAACTGGAAGAAAATAAATGCATTAGATTACAAGGATGTTGACCCCACCTTGTATAGACAACTCATCGACTCTCTCATGTATTTGGTCAACACTAGGCTAGATATTTGCTTCGCGGTCAATATTGTTAGCCCATTTATGGTGGAGCCGAAGAGGGTGCATTGGACGATAATGATGCACATTTTGAGGTATGTGCACGACACAATAGAGTATGGGTTGAAATATACCCGAGGGGATGGCGTCAGACTATGTGGGTTTACAGATGCAGATTGGGAAGGCAGTTTAGTGGACAAGAAAAGTACCTCTAGGTACTACTTCAAGGTTGGATCAAGGATGGTTTCTTGATGCAGCGGGAGAAGAAGTTAATAGCACTGAGATTTGCAGAGGTAGACTATATGGTAGCTAGCACATCTACGTGCAAAGCTATATGACTTCTGCAGCTACTGGTAAGCTTGTTCAGGCAGAGGATGTAGGCGACCAGTGTCTACTGTGATAATCAGAGTTGCATCAAGCTCTCTGAGAATCCAATGTTTCATGATAGGTCAAAACACATATATTCGGTGTCATTTCATCAAAGATTGTGTGCAGCGTGGAGCGACCTAGCTACAATATGTTTTCGGTGTTCACAGATGAGCAGGTTGCAGAGATACTCACAAAAGCTTTAGGGAGAGATAAGTTCATTTATTTCAGAGAATGAATGGATATGGTGGAGAACAAGTTTCAGTAGCAAGGACAAAATATTTTGGATGCTTCTCTGTTGCAGTAGTTATAGTAGCAGCAACAACAATTGAGAGGGAGTTGCAGTGTAGATTCAGAGTCGGCAGCAGTATTGCATTGTCAGCAACAGCACAAATACAACATCAGAGTTGTGCAATGGTTGGTGGGCAATGGCAGGCAATCACAGTGGTTAGACAACAATAACGCGTATAGAGGGTGATGTAGAGACAGAGTGTAGAAGCAGTACGACACTAGAACACCTTCCTCACTAAGAGGGAGTGTTAGTGTTTGTAGAATCGGATGGCGTTCTAGTCTCAAGACTTTGTGGAAAGGCTAATACACGTGTTCTCCAAAACCCATAAATCCTTCAAAAATTATTTCTGGAAATTCCACCTAGAGATGGCTGAATTAAATTAATTGACTATAATTAAAAAAATTCTAATTAACTTAGGAAAAATGGTTACCTAATAGAAAGTAATTGAGAAAGGTGAAAATTCTCTAGAAACTCACACGGATCGACTTGGAGATGATCCCAACCATCGATTAAGTTATAATCGTGGCCGTTGGAGTCCCAACTGGAGATTATAAGAAGAGGTCGATGGGTAGATAGAGGGTACACAAGCACAGATACTCAGTTGCTCAGGGAGGTCGAATTCATAGTAGCATGAGTGATTCAGTAGTGAAGATCGAGTCAATGGGTCAGTAGAAGGTGGCAGGATAAGTTTAGCAGTATACGGAGGAAGATTTTCGAATTTCGAGGAGTTAGATTAAGGGAGTGTGAGTTTGCCTAGAGGGTCTACGGAAGGACAACATAGGTAGCAACATCAGTGCAATTCAATCTAGCTAGAGGAGAAATTGATTCAGTAGTTGGTGGCTGGGATTTTGATCACAGGGTCTAGTGAATCAGTTCCAGAGCCTAAGAGAAGCAGAGCTGCAAATTTCAAGAGGTTCTAGCGGCAGTAGCAACAAGGCATGCACAAGCACTGAGGTTGATGTAGAAGGGAGTGCGAATTGTTGCGGGGCCAGTTTCAGGGGTTGAAATCAGCTATACGGTGAGGCAAAATCCTCACGATATTTTTGCCAATGATTTTCTCAAATTGGATTGCGAGTTTCGCATCCAAATTATTGTACTCAGATTTTCTACTGCAAATAATAATATAAATCCTCAATTGTTGCAACCAGTTTTCCCACGTTGGGTTTTTTTGAGGACTTTTGTCCAAAAATATCTATCATTTTTATGTGTGTGTGCTAGCATTTCTATGTTTCTAGTGCTTTTATTTTTTGTAGCATTTATTTTGGTGAAAATTGTAGCTGGGAATTATTTGTTGTTTGATGTAGCAAATAAACTACGTAATTAATTTTACAGTTAGATGAATTAATTCCAATTTCTGCAATAGTTGAAATTTCCTCATTATGTATTGTTGAAAGAGTAGTCCTATCTATTATAATTGTAAGGGATAAACTATAATAACTTTGGCAGTGTAAGAAATTGTTGAAAAAGTCATTTTCTGAGAAAACCTTATGTGCATCCATTTCCCTAGCTCATTACACCATATAGTCAACTTGAAGAGGAGGATAGCCTAGAGCATTTGAAGTTGATTAGTGACTCTTGTCCTTTCACTACTTTGCTTGATGATACTTCATCCCTTCCTCAACAACAACATGAAGTACTAACTGAAGAACCTGATAAAAAACAGGGCTACATTATACTAGGAAGAATAATGAGCCAGGCCACCTTGAAGCAAGTAGTAGTGTTGCTCCCCAAAAGAATGTGATTAAAGCACCTATTCCCTTTAGTAAGAGCATTCCCAAGTCTGCTCCTTGTAATGCCAATAATGGGGTATCATTAGATGTTGATTTGGGAAATGTCTTAAATAAGGTGAATGTGCTTGTCGCACTCTTGGAGCTTGCAAAGCTTGAACTTCAAAAGGGTCAAGTTAGGAAAATCCTTAACTTAGATAGTGAACTTGAGGACCTTGCGATATTGCAAAACATGTATTATGACCACAAGAATGGAGGGCATGCACCTTTTTTGTTGTCTCTAATAATTAATAACTTGATATTGCACAATTGCATGCTTAACTCCAGAGCCTCTGCTAATATCATGCCTTTAAGAGCTATGAATCAATTGAAGTTGCAAATTACATAAATTTGTGTGGCTTTGACTCGAATTCCATTACTATTCATGGCTTAATCAAAGATTTTAAGGCTACATTGCTACTAATAAAGAAATAACTGTGTCAATTGATATAGTAGTCATTGATGTTCCTAATGCTTGGGGCATGCTTGTATCAAGAAAGTGATTGGCCTCTGTTGGTGGGTATTTGTAGATGGACCTATCCTATGCTACCAGACATGTACCCAATGGAAAGCCTTTTATCTTGTATCTAGAGCCACATATGGTAGAAGACATCGATCTTTCCCCTTTTCCCATTACCCATTAAAAGCATAGCAAGATGGAAGAGGACCCTAAGCCTTTAAACCTACAGATAGTATGGAAACACTTTGAGCCTAGTATCCTCGAGAAACCAAGCGTAGTTGAGGAAAGTGGAGGAAATGTATGCCAAGTAAATTAATTTCCTTTCCCCCATACCAATAGACAAACACATTAAAACAATAAAAAGAAACTATGGGTCAAGAAACAGGGAAATCATTTCCAATTTGGGGAGCTAGTCCTTGTCGATAATGATCCTTATCCATACAAGGTTCATAGAAAAGTAGGGGTTAACGATTTTTACATAGCTAAACTAGATGGGGAGCCCTTGTCATCACCAGTGGATGGCAGACACTAAAAAACTTTTGTTGGAACTTAATGCATTCATTTATAGATAGTTTGCGTAACATTGTGTATCTTGCATTCTTGTGTGTCCATCCTTTTGTTGATATTGTTCATATTATTGTGTCTGCGTAGTAGTTAAATGTCATGATTGTTTTAGCTAATATTTCACGTCAAAATTATCTTTTATCCTATATTGCAAGGGTGACAATCAACACCTTGTTCAGTTTTTATCAGCAAGTTGTGAGTATACAAGTAACTTTTCTACCAGCACATGTGATTGTTGGGATTCTCATGCACTTCTCGTTCGGGCACATGGATTATGCACTCTATGGTGAGTACATGTCCTCGAGTTGGAGCTAGATATTACTCACCAAAAAGTGGGTAAACTGTAAGAGAAAATTTGCTCCTCGTTTGACAACCAACTAGCTAATAACCCCATGATGGTCAACACATAACCAAGATTCTCCTCTTGTTGTTCTAATCAGATCTCTCTCCCATTTGACATTTCTTCTTGAATGACGATGGTTCATCTGTTGACATGTACTCTAACCATTCTTGCAATCATGTGCTTTCATTTACTGTTATGGACCTGTTACCACTCAAATCAGTAGGGGACCTAAAAGGGGTTCCTAAGAGGGAAATTGCTAGGTTAAGGGCAATGGTGGAGGCTTAGCCTACTGTCACCACAACGAAGTCTCCTTGCTCTTTACAGCTTTCACTGATGGGAGGAGTCCCGATAGTGTAGGGATCGCTTGTGAAGTATATGTCAATGGATAGGTGGAAAGTGACCTTGGAAACCCTTTCCCAAGGATGGAGTGAAGAACAGAACTTGTTTTTCTCTTTAAGCAAGGGACGTGGTCCTCCAAGGGTAAGGGGTGAGGATTGGAGGGTTGAGGGAGAAGGAATAGGCTTATAGATGAGGTTCTCAATCCCTATAATCCTTGGGAAACTTGGATTCCCAAATGGTCCTTGACAAATATTCTTTATTGAGAAGTGGGACCGCACATGGTCAAGTGGACCCAGCCGAGGCTCGAGGATGGAATGCAACAACCAATGATGTTCCTCTCCTAGACAAGGTGAAGGGAAAGGACCAAACTAGAAAATTTACTTCAAAAGGTTGAATTGACCCTGTTGAGGTCTAGCCTTGGGGATGCTTAGGCAAAATTCGATCCTAGAACTAGGGTTTGGGATTCTCGGAGCTTCCACTATTAGAATTGCCTCAAATTTGGTGGAGAGGGAGGGTACCCACCAGCGTAGTACCCTGTAGGAGATCGAAGTTTTTCCTTGGGTCAATTCCTGGGAAATTGATGCCCTAGGTGACCTTTGAGGGCTCGACCTGGGAAGAAGTGGTAAAAGATGAAGGAGATGACCACCCTTTTTAGGGATCAATGACTAATTTACTTAGGGATATGGAGTCAAGGATGATGATGAGTAAGAACTTGGTTTCTTGATCAAGGAGGCCCGGAAAGTCAGCTTCATCTAATGTTGAGAAGAAAAAAAGAAAATTGACCTTTGACCATTTATACCTCAAAGCAAATGATGCAACCTTATCGAGACAAATAATCTGTAGGACATTTCATTCATATAACACCGGCCCATACATTAAATTAGCTAAAACATGCTTAATTCCACATTTCAATTATGCAACAACTAGCCCTAATTTTAGCAGTATGTAGCGACAAGAATAACAACGTTAAAATTTACTTACAATGTTATAGCCTATATTCGACCAATATTTCATTTGCAAGACAAAGCTCCAAGACAAGAAAAATAACCCAAATCCATTCATCAAATTTCATTGATCTCCAAAAATATCCTCCAAGAAAAAAATGCCAAGTTCTCTATGATTAGAGAGATCCCAAGTCAAGTCATGATCCAAATGAATGTATCTAACATCAATATATAGCTTCCTAAGGAGTTCGAATTAGCCTATGGGCCTACATTGGCCCCTAATGATCAAATAATGTGCAGATAAAACCCCTATTGGTGACAAGCCCACCAAAGTGGGTCACAAGTGGAAAAATAAGTCTCACAATATGCCAAATAATAATATGTACATGTCTGGGGCCCTCCAAAGGCCTAATAATGTCCTGAAGTGCCATACTGAGGAATAAATTCCTTGGAATATGATGGACAAGGGGGTGGCCCCTTGTTCTCCAAGTAGTAGACCTGTGGTGCTCCCAATGGGTCTGAGGGTACATAAATGACCCCATGGGACTCCATATCAATCAGAGATGCTTGTAGATCCTTTGCAAGGGTCCGAGTGGTGGAATGAGTGCTTCCATGACGTCGTACAAGTCTTGGGACACTTGCCAAGAGTGTGGGGCTCTTGTGGGGACCTACCGGGCATAATGTACCAACATATCACCATCATCCCAAAATTGAATCGCTAGTAGTCTCTGAGCATTGATGAAGATCCGTTGAGTGTTGTATGCTCTTGTGGAGGCCAATGGTTCTCTATGCACACCCTATATGTGCCAATGTAGACCTCTGGGGGTTAGGGTCCTGTATAGGGAGACCAAAGCCAAATGGAAACCACCTGTAATCCTGCATAAGATCCAATGTGTCCCCTAGGTTTCCAGTAAAACCAGTCATTAAAATAATCGTGTAAAAGAGTTTACAAACCATGGATAACAAAGTGGGCACTTCATAATGGCATGCCCTTCCGAAGTGGGCTTTGGCATGTGCTAGTGTCTCCAAGCTCCAAACGGGGTTAATCAAGTACCTTATTAGGTGGTTTCAACCCTTAAAGGGGATAGTATGTCCAAGATACATCCCTTTAATGGGGTTGGCAAGTGATAAATAAGTGGAATGGAGTAGGGAATGAGAAGGTTAATCCTGGGCCACATATTGGGGCATAGGGGTAGCTACATAAGGGGAAGGCCACACCTGGGTATGTAATGTGTAAGAGGGAGCAATCGTGGTACATGAGGTGTCTCGACTTCGATTTTTCCACCCTTCTTTATATGCTTTTTTCCTTTTATGAATTTTCTTAAATTAAACCACTGGGGGCTCAAACAACAAGAGCATGATGTGTAGGATATAGCAGTGATTGCCCCCTTTTAGGTAGGGCGGTTCATTGCCCTCTAGGGTTGGGATAATCATGGGTTACTTAATGATAAAGGATGCTCATCTAGGGCCTATGGAACCAGGGTGATGGCCATGGATTGGGGTAGAGCTCATGTATTAGCTTTTGCCCACGTGCTAATTATTTTGTCGCGACCATTTTTTGCATTTTTTGGTACAATTTCTTGTTAAATGTGGCCAACTATGATATTTTATTTTTCTTTTAGTTGCTTCAACCTCTGGAGCATCATTCCAGGGCTCACCCAAGGTGGTTGCAAGGGGATAGAGAGGCTGGCCCTATGTGGACCCAAAATGGAAATGTCGACCCAAGTGGGAGAAATGATGAATGGGGTATAGTGAGTGGAAAGGGAGTAATATATACGGATAAAGGAGCGGGACCACACACCCAAAGTCGGGGTTTTCCATGTAGTACCACCCTAGAACCAAATGGTCAATAAAGGAGATCCCACAGGACTAAGATCTAAGGGTGGTAACATTCAAAAGAGATCGAGGGGATAAGAGCACAAACTAAGCCCACCCTTTCCACCAAATCTCCCCATCAATCCATACCTAGAAGTATCCATGATAAGTAAACCTAGTACTCAATTACCAAATAACAAGACATACCTTTAGATTCAGGAAGCCCACCTTCAAACATATGATCAGTACAAGCGGGTGAGGGACGACGTGGCTAGATCAGGTCGCAGAGAAATGGCACAACAAGCTAGTAGAGGTTGCAAGGGGCTACCGGCTGAGGTTCATCATGGAGAAAAATTTCTCTTGGGGATACCACCCATGAAGTGGTGGGTAACATCTGGCTCCAACTAGGATGTGATCTCTCGAAGAAGTGGACGACGCTTGTCGAATGGGAGGTCACACGAACTCCAACAATCTCTTGGTCACCGTAGACCTGTTATTTGCACATGTCAAAGATCAAAGCCATGGGGCAACATGTTTTTCACAGTGCCTAATGATCACCCATGCTTAATGTTAGCCCATAAACCAACAAGCAATAAAATATGTATTTTTTTAAACCTAAATGCAATCTAATCTATCATGAGAAATATCATATGCGGTTAGTTCAAATGCAAAAATCATCATGCAATGCATCCTACCGTAACATGCATATAGTACAGAGTCAAGTATCAAGGAAGGGAGTGATGCGAATTATTTTGATTGGTTGAGGCCAAAGTTCATCGTTGAGTTTGACAATGTAGTAATAGTCATCCCCAACTTTTCCATCAATCTTGACGGGAACCAACTCTTTGCCCACTAAGACCAAGTCCCCTATTTTGTATTCTTTCTTTGGTTTCCACTTTTTGCTTGGTTTGTGATTTGGTCTTTTAAGGATACGAATCTCTTTTGAAGGGAGAATGGGAGAAGGTTTCTCGGTGTTATGTGCTTCATAATAGGGACCAGGCTCAATTATATGAGATAGGTAGGTAGGTTCTCTACGAAGGATGAAAGGGGTCCCATCAGATTGAGGGAGGGTAGCATATGATAGATCCATTTGAACGTGACCCCCAACAGTGGCTCCCCATTTCCTAGATAGCAACATCCCCCACACATTAGGAATATCAATGACAACAATGTCCATGAGAAGGGATATGTCAGGTTTCCTAGGCAGAGAGACCTTAAGATCTTTAGTGAGACCCTCCACTTCCACAGGTTTGGAGTTAAATCCACACACCTTCTTGTATGGTCGAGTGATGCTGAGACCCAATTGCTTCATAATAGTTAAAGGCATGATGTTTGCAAGAGCCCTTAATTCAAGCATATAATTATAGAGATAAAGGTCATTGATAGCCAAAATGACCATAAGAGGTTCGTGTCCAGGGTTACAATCGGGAATGTGAATGTTTTGCAAGTCTTTAGGTAATTCTTCCTCTTCAAAACCCAAGGACTTCTTAATTTGCTATTGTTGCTCGGGAAGTTTAGCAATCTCCTTTAGAGGGACAGATACAATCATCTTTCCAATAGCAGTATCCTTGTCAATGTTAAATCCAACATGTTTTCCCTTTTCTTTCTTTTTGGCGTTCTCCCTTTTGAGGGCCCTTTTTTGGTTCAACTTTAGTTTGGGAATCCTTTTTCGGAGGATTCCTCGAAAAGGCTTTCTCTTTGGGAGGCTCTTTAGAGGGGACATTTTTGCGAGGATCTTGCTTGGGAAAAGAGTCTGCTTTGTTAGGTTCTTTGGAGTTTGCGAGGTCGTTGTTATTGTCTCTTTGAGAATATTGGACCCCTTTGAATCTTCCACTATGCTTATCTGTGTTTAGAATGGCTTCTCTTTCTCATCTTTGGTTATGACCTCATTGATGGGAGGACGAGTGTATGAACCTCCAAGTAGAATGTTGAGTACATTAGATTCTACAAGGTTAGTTTGCTTGTTTGTTTCATCCTCATCACTCTCATCACTCTCACTAGGCTCATCTTTAGAGGATGAATCTTGGACCACCATATTGGTTGGAGCCAAGGTATTTGGGACTCGAGATGAGCTAGGCTTATCCTCCTCACCTTGCTTTCTTGGAAAAGGCTTCTCCCTCAGAATAAAATTTGATTTTTGGGTTTTCTCCAAATTGGTAATCTTGTTCATAACAATTTGATCTCGTGAATTGACTTCCTTGGTAAGCTTTTCCATTTTCTTGAGGATAGCCAGAAGGGTTTCCTCATGTTGATCCTTTGATTTCTCCTTCTTAGTCTCAGTTTTGGCTTTAGGGAGGTCATCAACATTCATTTTTGAGATACAAAGGTTTCCCTCAACCTGCATTGCCATCTCTTTAGCTTCAACAAATGTGGAAGGTTTTTTGTCTCTTAAGGCATAGGTTAGGTGGCCCCCAACAACTTTGACAAACTAGTAAACGACGTTGGCATCGAAAGGCTTTAGGTGATCAGGGATATCCCGTACGAAACTATCAAATTTTGGAATGAATTCCCGAAGGTCTTCCCTTCCCTTGGATATCTAATAAAACTTCTCGATGTTGAAGGTTCCCTGGGCATTGCAAGACCACCTTTTCATGAATAGGTCTTCAAACTCATTGGAGTCACTAATGCATCCAGGGGGAAGACTAAGGTACTATTCTCTAGCTTGTCCCTCAAATGATAAATCAAACAACATCATGATTCTTTCTTCATCAAAGATCATCCTAGGGATAGTTGCCAATAAAATTCTTCAACAAATTCACGAGCACTCATAGTGGTATCTCCTTTGAACATGGATAACCATCAATTGTATTTTCCAGGTAATGGCTTGGGATCATTACTCAGCGTCAAAGGAGCAAATACACTAACCAAATGTCTTTCACTTTTGGTCATCTTGTTGTTCTTAGTGCCAGAAGTATCTGTCATTTTCGGAGTGGGGTCACTGACTGTTTCAAATTCAAGAAAGAGAGCAGTGCCAGCAAGTGATGGCTCGCACTTCCTTCTTGCAACAACCCTAGTTAAAGGAGGAATGTTTTCACCTTCAAGCAACCTAGAGGTTTTGACAATGGGTGGAGTCACCAGAGGAATAATGAGAATGATGTCAATGAATCAATTCCTCAATGATTCACTAGGGAGACAGACCTACTTCCTTCCTGGCAACGACGCTAGAAATGTTACCACTCAAACCAACAGGGGACCTAAAAGGGGTTCCTAAGAGGGCAACTACTAGGTTAAGGGCAATGGTGGAGGCTTAGCCCACTGCTACCACAGCTAAGTCTCTCTGCTCTTTACAGACTTTCACGGATGGGAGGAGTCCCGATAGTGTAGGGATCACTTGTAAAGTATATTTCAATGGATAAGTGGAAAGTGACCCTGGAAACCCTTTCCCAAGGATGGAGTGAAGAAAGGAACTTGCTTGCTCTTTAAGTAAGGGACTTAGTCCTCCATGGGTAAGGGGTGAGGATTGGAGGGTTGAGGGAGAAGGAATAGGCCTATAGACGAGGTTCTCAATTCCTATAATCCTTGGGAAAGTTGGATTCCCAAATGGTCCTTGACAAATAATCTTTATTGAGAAGTGGGACCACACAGGGCCAAGTGGACCCAGCTGAGGCTCGGGGATGGAATGCAACAACCAATGATGTTCCTATCCTGGACAAGGTGAAGGGAAAGGACCAAACAAGAATATTTACTTCAAAATGTTGAATTGATTGTGTTGAGGTCTAGCCTTGGGGATGCCTAGGAAAAATTCGATCCTAGAGCTAGGGCTTGGGATTCTCGAAGATTCCACTATTAGAATTGCCTCAAATTTGGTGTAGAGGGAGGGTACCCACCAGCGCAGTACCATGTAGGAGACCGAAGTTTTTCCTTCAGTCAATTCTTGGGAAATTGATGCCCTAGGTGACCTTTGAGGGCTCGACCTGGGAAAAAGTGGTAAAAGGTGAAGGAGATGACCACCCTTTTTAGGGATCAATGACTAATTTACCTGGGGATATGGAGTCAAGGATGATGATGATTAAGAACTTGGTTTCTTGATCAAGGAGGTTCGGAAAGTCGACTTCATCCAATGTTGAGAGAAAGAAAAGAAAAATGACCTTCAAGCATTGATACTTCAAAGCAAAAGATGCAAGCTTATCGAGAAAAATAATCTGTAGGACATTTCATTCATATAACATTGGCCCATACATTAAATTAGCTAAAACATGCTTAATTCCACATTTAAATTATGCAGCAACTAGCCCTAATTTTAGCAGCATGTAGCGACGAGAATAACAATGTTAAAATAACCAACATTTCATTTTCAAGACATAGCTTCAAGACAAGAAAATTGCTGGAATCCATACATCAAAATTCATCCATCTCCAAAAATATCCTCCAAGAAAAAAATGCCAAGTTCTCTATTATTAGAGAGATCCCAAGTCAATTCATGATCCAAATGAATGTATCTAACATCAATAGGAGTTTGAATTAGCCTATGGGCTTGCATTAGCCCCTAATGATAAAATAATGTGCAAATAAAACCCCTATTGGTGACAAGCCCACCAAACTAGCTCACAAGTCGAAAAATAACCCTCGCAATGGGCCAAATAATAATATGTACATGTTGTGGGGCCCTCCAAAGGCCTAATAATGTCCTGAAGTGCCATATTGAGGAATAAATTCCTTGGTATATGATGGACAAGTGGTTGGCCCCTTGTTTTCCAAGTAGTAGACCTATGGTGCTCCCGTGGGTCTGATGGCACATAAATGACCCCATGGGTCTCCATATGAATTGAAGATGCCTATAGATCCTCTTCAAGGGTCTGAGTGGTGGAATGAATGGTGCCATGACGTGGTACAAGTCCTGGGACATCTGCCAAGAGTGTGGGACTCTTGTGGGGGCCTGCTGGGCAGAATGTACTAAGCATATCACCATCATCCCAAAAGTGGATCACTGGTAGTCTTCGAGCATTGATAAAGATCCCTGGAGTGTTGTCTGCTATTGTGGAGGCCAATGGCTCTCTAAGCACACCCTATATGTGCCAATGTAGACCTCTGGGGGTTAGGGTCCTGTATAGGGAGACCAAACCCAAATGGAAACCACTTGTAATCCTGCATAAGTTCTAATGTGTCACCTAGGCTTCCAGTACAACCAGTGATTAAAATAATCACGTAAAAGAGTTTACAAACCATGGATAACAAAGTGGGCACTTCATAATGGCATGCCCTTTCGTAGTGGGCTTTGGCATGTGCTAGTGTCTTCAAGCTCCAAAGGGGGTTAACCAAGTACCTTATTAGGTGGTTTAAGCCCTTAAAGTGGATAGTATGTCCAAGGTACAACACTCTAATGGGGGTGGCAAGTGATAAATAAGTGGAATGGAGTAGGGAATGAGAAGGGCAGTCCTGGGCCACATATTGGGGCATAAGGGTAGCTACCTAAGGGGACGCCCACACCTAGGTATGTAATGTATAGGAGGGAGGAATCGTGGTATAGGAAGTGCCCTGACCTTGATTTTTCCACTCTTTTTAATATGCCTTTTTCCTTTTATGAATTTTCTTTAATCAACTACTCGGGGCTCAAAGGACAAGAGCATGATGTGTAAAATATATCAGTGATTACCCCCTTTTAGGTAGGGTGGTTCATTGCCCTCTAGTGGTTGGGACAATCGTGGGTTCTTGAATGATAAAGGAGGCTCATCTAGGGCCTATGTAACCAGGGTGATGACCATGGATTGGGGTAGAGCTCATGTATTGGCTTTTGCCCACATGCCAATTATTTTGTCTCAACCATCTTTTGCATTTTGTGGTACAATTTCCTGTCAAATGTGGCCAATTATGTTTTTTCTTTTTCTTTTAGTTGCTTCAACCTTTGGGGCATCATTTCAAGCCTGACCCAAGGTGGGGGCAAGGGGACAGGGAGGCTGGCCCTATGTGAACCCAGGTGGGAGAAATGATGAGTGGGGTATAGTGAGTGGAAAGGGAGTAATATATGTGGATAAAGTAGTGGGGCCACGCACCAAAAGTCGAGGTTTCCCAAGTAGTACCACCTTAGAACTAAATGGTCAATAAAGGAGATCCCACGGGACTAAGATCCAAGGGTAACATCCAAAAGAGATCAAGGGGACAAGAGCACAAACTAAGCCCACCCTTTCTGCGAAATCCCTCCATCAATCCATACCCAGAAGTATCCATGATAAGTAAACCCAATACTCAATTACCAATGACAAGACATACCTTTAGATTCGGGAGGCCCACCTTCAAGCATACGATCAGTACAGGTGGGTGAGGGACTACATCGCTGGGTCAAGTGGCAGAGAAATGGCACAACGAGCTAGTAGGAGGCTGCTGGATGTCGGCTGAGGTTCATCATGGAGAAAAATTTCTCCTGGGGATATCACTCACGAAATGGTGGGTAAAAGGTCCTATTAATGTGTATGATGGGGCAAACTAGATGATTAAATGATGTTGATTGTATTCTTGTTCCTACACTTCACCTGGGAGGTTAGTGTTTGATTCTAGTCTAGTGGGGCCTCCTTTAAGGTGTTATAATTTAGGAAGGGCACTATTGTGGAAGCACTGATTGATATAGCATGTCCAAGGTAATCCATACTTACCACTTTCCATCTCTCCCAGTTTTGCATCTCCTTTCTTTGGGTTGGTAGTAATTGGTCATTGGGATTGGCACTCTTTAGCCACATCCTTGTGTCAGGGCCCAAAAACTTTCCTTAGAGATTGGTGTAGCTGAAAGAAATTTAAAAGCATATAAAGACGCTATGAAAGAAAATGTAAAATGCAAAAGATGGTTCTGACGATATTTAGCGTGTGGGTAAAAGTCTAGCATCAACTCTACCCCCCTCATTAGCCATCATCTAGTTCCTCAAGCATTTAATACTTCATCTAAAGAAATGAACTCTTGAAAGTCCCAACCTTTGATGAGTGAGAAAATACTACATCACAAAGGGGTATTGGAAAAATATAAAATCAAACTTGCACTCCTAATCTAAGCTCCCTCACATCAGTGCACTCAAAACATTGGATCCCCATTAGCTAATCTCATGGCTATGACACCTACCTTGAAGTCTCTCCCACTCCATGACCACCATTATTGCAAACACCTATTGATTGATGGGCTTACCTAGGACATGTAACTCCTCTTGGGGGCTAGAAACACCTAATAGGGTTGTTGATCTAACCATCCCTAATATAAGTGAGGTAAGTTGTTTATAATTCCTGATCTAGCTAGACATTTGAAAGTGAGTTTTGTGTGAAGTGTTCTTGAGCCCTTAGTACTAGATATAGTTCACTATGATGCTTTAATGGTCTTTGTCCCTAATGATTGTTGATCTCACTCGATCTTGAGAGGTTTGTGTCAGGTGGTGTTCTCATTGTAGTAGATATCCATTGACGGATGGGTTTGACCCTTTTCAACACCACTTTAGAGGACGTTTTGCCCCATTCTAAGAGTAGAGGTGACCTTGATGCTTTAGAGTTGCCCCTCCAAAGATGAGTGGTAGGTTTTTAAATTATTTGACACAGTACTGCATCGCTTCGTGTACCTACATATGCTGAAATGATTAGCCATAGATTTTGGTCATTGGACTACTTGATCATGAGCCCAAATGGACCTAGGATGCCCCCAAGTTGGCCTTGACCCTGTTTGATGTACGTTGCTTGTTCTGGAGCCTAGATGAGGATGATTGTAATTGTGATGACTTGGGAGGGCTAGCTCATACTCCTTCGACCCCTACACTTGCCTTGCATGATGTCATGTCATCCCCAAAAGCTTTAGAAGGGTGACGTAGGCCTCTTTGTGGATGATGTCATGGTTGAGGAGGCACTTTTCGGAGATGTATCCATCTATTTTGAGTATTTCTTGGAGCTAGGAGCACTCATGGACATATTCATCACTTGCTTAATCAATCTTGATCGTTTCTAGAGGATGAGGTCATGAAGACTTTTATTTCCCACATGTGTGGGCTATTTTTGGAATTTTGTTATGTTTTAGAGCTATTTTAAGGTGAACTTGTGATGTTTTGAGCCTATTGAACACTCAAGGTTACCTTTTAGGGGTTTTGCTTGTAAAATTATTAAAATGCGACTTGGTTTCCCTCATATATATAAAGGGAGGTCTCATTTCATATGGATCGTCATTCATTCATCACACTTCCCTCTCATTGGAGATGTGCACTAGCTATTTGTATCTTCTACTTGGCTGCAATGCAATTTATATGGTGCGAATTGATCTTGGAGGTGGAATTTTGCTTGAAGTTGGTTTCTTGGGATTGATTGAAGAAATTCTCATGGAATTTTTTGAAACTTTATTCCATTTTTTTCTATATTTTGCATGTTATATTGCTTGAAGTAGGGTTGCTACATGTGCCATGATTAAAATTGTTAAATTTATCTAGAAATACTGGTCCTTTATGGTAAGCGAAATTGTTTTCTTGAGTCTAAGGGAGTTCCAAGTTATGCATCTCTTAAATTTAAAATCTCCCTAAAAGGGAGACGATTAGGGTTTGTAAGTAGATGTCCTTTCCATCTCACCCTCTTCAATAAGGTTGTCCTCATTGAATTTTCCCTAGACGACTTCATTTTCTGTTTAGATCAAGGCACTAGTATAGGTTGTGGTGATCCAACCCTCTAATTTTACAAAATTCTCTCTCTTCTATCTTAAATTTTGGATATCTCGAGTTAAGGTTAGGGTTTTTATAAAGTATTGTTAAAAAAGTAATTTTGTTTGATGTGTCATTTCTCTCTAAGTAAGAATTTCATTAAAAATTTGTCTAAAAACAAAATCTAGCATTTATTGCATGTTAAAACCCTATTTCTAGGGTTGATGTCATCATTTTATTGTTTTTTTATGCATGTTTCAGTCATAAAAACTCTATTGTAAACCCTACACTCTACATATCTAATTATAGTCTTGATTTTTTATTGATTTACCATTGTAAGACTATTTCTTCTAGTAATTATATGACATTGAATGCGCCATAATTGAAAATCCATCAAACCCTAATTTATAACAACTTTCTTCTTTCCTGAAGTGTTCTAAGGTTGGAGTGCTTGTACTTTGGCAAATATTATATTATCCCTCTAGTCTTTGCTAGTACCCTACCCTAATCATTAGACCTCATCCATCACCTTGACCCCTTCTTATAGAATATCATTAGGTGATTTGCATATAGGAAAACTTCCCTTGTGATGAAATTCTTCTAAATAGTTGGAGAAAGGTTGTGGATGTGAAGGTGGTAGCTGATCTCTTGCTGTCCAGAGGTTTGGATCTGCTTAGTGAGGCTTTGCATTAGGCCTACTAGAATTTGTGGCAACAAGCCTTTTTGTTTATATATTTTTGGTTCAAAGATATATCGCACTAAGTGCTTTTTTAGTTATATGCACTCTTAGTTGCTATATAAATGGGAACTCTTGCATATTTGTGTATAAATGGTTTGGATTCGAATGGATACATATGAATATAAGTGTTTTTCATTAAAATTTGAATATTTTATCTATTTTTTGGTCGATTGAATTTCTTGGTTTTGTTGTGCTACTTGTTCTAGTCTAGTTTTGACTAGTTCCTAGTTTTGGGGGGTCTACCATTTCGGTCAACTGTTCAATTCTAATAACATTGGATAAGATTGATGGATTCTCTTAGATAGAGGGAATTGGCCATGGTGTTACTCTTGCTTAATTGTTTGTTTTTGAGATGAGGGAGTTGACCTAGTTTGGGTTGTTGTTTCAGTTGTTGAAGGTTTTGATGTTGAATGATGTTGAGAAATCTAGGCCATGGATAGATAAAAGATTTCTATGCTTGATAATTGCTTGTGTTATACTTTTACTTATTAGCTTATGATCTTTTCTTCGTTGTATTATTGTTGTCTTCTTTTCATCAAGACAATTACCAATAATTAAAGACAAGTAACACAATATATAAGCTTGTCAACGAAGGCCAAAACCTCTCACCTCTTGAGAGGAAAACCTTGTTGAGAAATCTAGGGCATTAATCTTAGTTGATTTCTCTTCCATTAGTGACTACTTGTGGATGCTTTTTACTTCTTTAGATTATGATCTTTTTCATGTTAGATTATTAGAGTTCTTCTTCATCAAACAGTAACCAATGCATGAACATAAATACACAGGAGACACATCATGTAGGCTATGGGCCAGGGCCAAAACCTCTTACTCTTTGAGAGGAAAACTCACACAAATTCTTCTTATAGAGATTACAATTGACGAATACCAAGACCAAGACCCTTCACCTATTAGCCACTCCAAGACCAAGACACAAGTCCTCTTTCGCTTCTGTTTTATAGATTCTTCTTCCACTGCTTTTACCTTCTTAGCATTGTGACATCATCATGACACCGGGATCTTTTTATGAACCTTCACCGAATCATAGCACAAAAGTTATCATAGCACTATACTGAACTCTAGTTTTGAACTGCAACTTATCATGTACCTTCATCCGAACTGTCATTTTCTTATGTCATTGTTCATTCCAAGTTCAGAGAGAGAGAGAGACATCCGAGTTGTCTCCTGTAGTCCTTCCTTGCTGTCCCTTGGAATGTCTTTGCTGTCCCTAGAAAGGTCCTCGTTGTCCCTTTGATGTCTCTCCCAGAACCCATTCAAACTTACCTCCTTTCTTTGATCGGAATTTCAGAGGAATCCGAGCTTGATGACTGTGGAGATCTGAACCAAACCTTCGTTGCCCCTTCTCTTTTATTCGAATTGCATGTTGTGATATAACATTCGAAAATCTCAGGGGTTGTCCAAACCAGTTCACTGTAATTAGCACCTAAAATCTCAGAGTTGTCCGAGTTCTGAATTGCCCTTATGCGAAGATCCGAGCTGGGTATTTGTAGTAGTTTGTCCTCCATAAATGAGCCAACATGGTCATCTGAATAGGTGTGTCTATTTGAGGTGAGCCGACATGAATATTTTATTTTTACTTGAAGCTGGCATGAATAGGAGGGCTGTGATTTCCATTGGAGGGCTATTTAGACATAGACATAGACTCATATACATATTACATATGCTCAAGAAGAGCCCTTCATACGTGACATTAATTCTTTTGACTCTAATGATAAATCCTAAGGCTTTCAATGGGTCCACTAATAAAATAAAATCTCTTGATCAAGAAACCCATGAAGCAAGGTTTACAAAAATAATTTTATTTTCATTACATCATTACAATTACATGTCATTATGAAGACCGAACCTAGTTACACTTTTCAACACTCCCTCATAACTAGGGAGGTATTCATAATGGTACTTGGTCATTCTCAATTTGAAGAATTTCTCATAAGAAGAATTCAGATTTCTAACTCATTTGTATAGCAACATACCAACCAACATTTATATAGCAAGGCCTTGAATAACAACTCTAACTCTCCATAGAGCAAATTGTTGGTGAGACAAATGATTTATAGACATCCTCATCATTGTCTCTCTCAGAAAATACCCCATCCGGGTTCTCTCAGGATATGCTCCATGGAACTATTCCTTTCGTGGACTTCCTAGTCCCCAAAAGAATATCAGTCCCCCATGACTACTCTTCCATGGGATTCCTTAACTCATCCCACTAGAGCATCAAATGCCAAATGATTACACAATCCTCCATTTTGTTTTCTTAGGTGAAGCACATAACAACATGTCTATCGCTCCTTATACCAGGAGATTTGTATTCCTTTGATGTACCCATTCCTATCACAGAGGAATGTACCTAAACTTATGGCTTAAAAATTTCTGAGTTTCTTCCTAGTAATAAATTCTTCTCATGCTCCCTCTTAACCAGGGACCTATACTTAGCTGCATGAAGAGCTCCTTTCTTCGGTGTCATGAATTTCTTTTAACGAGTCTTCAACTTTTGGGAACTTTTGTATATACGACACACATCATCCATCACTTTCTTCCATGAGTTAGTCATGTCCCTAACTCATCAGAAAGTGATCCATCAGATTTTCCATTTGGCTTTGCTTCATGTCATTCTGCTTTCATGCCGTATTTCCAGAAGAACATTACATCCTTCCATATGGTCCGCTTGGAGGCAGATCTTCTCTTTTACAGAAGATATATCGCTGAGAAAATATCGGCAAATATCAGCAAAATATCTCGATATTTTGAAACTATCGACAAAATATCAGCTATGTTTAAAAATTGAAAAAATTATTTTTTATGCTTGCCGATATTTGCTGATATTTTGTCGATATTTTCGCTGATATTGCCGAGAAGATGTTTTTTGGACCCTCGCTGATATTTTGCTGATACCGATATTTTCAACACTGGTTCTACATAAGCTCAACTAGATGTTAGTTCAAAAATAATCACTGAACACTTCAAATCAGATTTACATTTGTGATGACCTTTCACCATGACATCTTCTTGTAAGTATCAATGCCCTACATGCAAATTGACACATCTCCCACATATATTCAGTGTCAAGGGTCTATTTTTTTCTAACTTCCATCAGAGTCTTCACGTTCTTCTGGGAGATCTTCTAGTCAAATCTTCTTGGACCTCGGATGTTGAATGCCTTCTACCTTTGTTGCATATTATCACGATTTCTTCCTACCTTTTCACACATTTCATTCCCAGGGGCTTCCAATCAGAGTTCCACAATCATAGTCAACCACCTCATACTTCATATGAGGACATATTATGTTGATTTCATCTAGTGTGACTCATGCCTTCCAACATTCTTTCATAGGAGGAGATTCCTTTCCTTTGATCATGCTTCTCAAAATAGAAGTAGTGATCCTTGTTCCCTGCAACCATACAACATGGCTTTATAATATTAAATACAAACATATATACCTCATTTTACCTTTAGGTCATTTCTTTCAACAACTTCCTTGATCCCTAGGCGTTAAGTCAAAGTCAAATTTTTGGGGAAATTAACTCAAATTTTTAATTTTTGAGTTAATTAAAATGCATTTAATTAAAAATTTCGAATTTCCCCAAATATTTAAATATTTCGACGGATGAGATTAATTTTTTTTTTAATCTGCATCAACGGTTGAAATTGCTTTGACGATGATCACTCGAACTAGCCATTGGAGGATTTATCTTTAAATAGAAGGTCATTTGTCAGTTGATCCATCCGATCTTTGAGTCGTGTGCTAAGCAAAAAGCTCGTGTAATATTATTTTGGAAAATAAAGAAAGACTTTAGGGTTAATTTTTGCTGGTGTTACTCTTCATGGGAATACTGTAAGACGTTTTATTTTCATGCATAATTTTTTCTAAAGCCATTGATGATTGCTTCTGAAGAGTGATTTGAGTATAGGTATCTTGCTCAATTGCTGGGGTTTGAATAATAATTTAAATTTTGAACGTAATAGCAGGTATCTCTATTTGTGTAGTTGGTATCTCTATTTTTAATGGATGGATTGAGTTTTGCAGGGAAATCTTGAGTGAGATCATTGGGCATTAGGGGAAATTTTCAGTTGGACCAACCAACTCCCGATCTGTGTTTTCTGAAGAGCCCAGCTAAGTTAGCTCTGGGCTTATCATAAGTTTTTAGTGGTGATATACAAAGAGTTTTGAGTTAAACACCTCCTTTAAAATTTAAAAATTTAATTTTTGTGTGGGAAATTGATAGATGTGGCTATTGAGAGCCATAGATTATCAGATCTAGGAGCGGAGTTGGACTTGTACTCGTCAGATTTGATAGATCTACCATTTTTGTGCATAGATCTGTAATTTTTCTTAGTTTTCTGAATTGGGTTTCTGGGGTTTTATTTATTTTTGTATATCTAGGTTCTAAGTGTTTTTTGTTTTTGTAGATATAGGGTGCATATCTGAAAGATAAGTTTAATTTGAAGCTAGATTTAGGCCCTCGAGGGTAAGATTTGGCCTCAATACCATTTTGCAGGGATATTGTTCAAAAGATTTTACACTTTGAAAGGTTTCAAATTTTCAGAGGATTTCATAAGTTTTGTGAAAGGAAAATTTAAGCAGAAGAATATATCATTTTAATCAGAAATTTATGGGAAATTTTCTTAGTTTTTTTGGCTACCATTTGTTTCCTATCTGCTGTCGTATCGAGCCTCTCTCTTTTGCTGCTACGTTTTCTCCTTTCTAGAAAATTTTTGATTCCCGTGCCTGCGTTTTTGGGTTTATTCCTTTCTTTTTGCTGTGCTTTTTATTGTTGCCTGCATGTCCCTTCATCTCTAGCAAACCCTCACCGAGTTTGCTTCATCTGCAGCTACACCAAGTTTGCTCCCCTCTCTGCTCTTCCTCCTTGCAGCTCTCTTCCTCAAACCTGCAAAACCTACATCCAAAAAACCACGTCCACAACATTCTTCTTCCTCATCCCTCCTGCTACCTGTCGAAACCTGCATCTCCATCTTACGTGCTCCTCTGCCAAACAATGCCTTAAAAACACAATCCAACCTGCGACTTGTGCTACTCTCTTCGTTTTCCTCCTGCTGCCATCCTTCTCCTCTATCTGTAACCTCCCTTTGCGTCCATTGCAGCCCGCAGTCTCCATCACCTGCACGTTGCCGCTATCACCTTCTGCCCTCGAGCTCCCGTTTCTGCCGCTGTCCAAGCCCAGACTTGCACAAACACTCAAAAATTCGATTTTATTTTTTTATTTTTGTATATTATGCATTAGGTTTAGGTTAGCATTCGATTTCATTTTTGTTTGCGTTTCTTATGTTAGCTTAGGTTTAGGTTTATTAATATTCAATTTTTTTTTTTTTTTTATTTGGTTGTTTTTTGTTTTTGTTTTTATTACATTTAATTCTTTTCTTAAGACTTTGACTTAGATTTTTATTTATTTTATTTATTTTTTTCAAATTCGATTTCATTTTTACTTTTTAATCCTAGGTTTGTTTTATTTTGATTATTTTTTTTATTTTATTCTTGTCCTTTGTTCTAGTTATTTCTCATTTAGAAACATTTAAAAAATATTCAAAAACATTTAAAAGCATAATTATTATTATTATTTTTTTGTAATATTTAAATGTGACTTTAAAATTCTTAAAAGAATTAAATCAAAAGAGGATGTGCGCTTTCACATTAAATTTTTTAATGTGGCCTATGGCCCATTAAAATTTCAATTTATTAACCCTTTTGATTTGTTTTACTTTTGTCACATTAAAAAATTTAATTTCTTCATTTACCACATTAAATTAATTGCCTAAGGGATAATATACATTCAAATTTAAAGTTCCTTGGTGTCATTGGTGTTAAGTGTAAAATTTTAATTTTTGTGGAATTGATTTCTCTATTGGCAAGTGCGATTAATGTTTTAAAATTTATATTGCCTATAGGAGAATGATAAATTATTCTAGATCTGGGTTATTAATGAAAATCATTTTAAATCTGGAATCATTGCCTAGCATTTAAATTTCATAATTCTTCACAGGATTTAATTGCTAGAATATCTTGCGTGATAAGGTTTCGGGTGTAGACATTTAATTATTCATGATCGTCGCTTTGCCACATTTATAAATTTCTTTGGATAACTTATTTTTATTTAGTCTATGGTTAATTCAATATAAAGGCACTAGTCTATAATCTTTTTTATCTTGTGGTTGTGTTTTATTTTAGTCTATCCATCTTAATTGACCACAGACTATCTTCATCCATTTGCCTTAGGGACCACCCCCCTTGACTTGTCTAGGAGAGAGTCTAAACAGAGTAAGGATTAGAGTGACAACCCTTACTTTGAGCGTTGTCGCGGTGCCTAGACACTTTCTGCGACAACAATGGGTTTGGTGGAGTTGCAAAGAGAGTTGATAGGTTTCTGTGAAAACAATTTCCTCATAAAGAGAGAGCATTAGTTTTTGGGGTTATATTGAAAGTGTTTATGCCATGTTTGGGGTGCTTCATGAGATTTGGGGTCAGATGTGTATTATTAGACCATAGATAGTTTGTGATGGGTTTGCACATTAGATATGGCTGGCTTAGCTATTATTTAGTTGTACTTGAATGGCATTCTTCCTTAGGGTGTTGGAGACCTTTAAACAACTTGGTGACTTTCTACATGGAGGAGGTTTCTTTCTTGGAGAATGCCTTGCATTGGAGGAGCTTTTGGTTACTTGACCTCAACTGGGTGCTTGAATCACATTCTTCCTTAGGACATTGGACATCTTTAGACAACTTGGTGACATTCCATGTGTTGGCCACATGGAGGAGGTTGCTTTTTGGAGAATGCCTTGTATTGGAGGATGAACATTTCACATTCAAGAGGAGGGTGTTCAGCCTTACACAATAAAGGGTGCTTGGATGCAGTTGACATGGAGATCCCTGGCTTGCAACAATGTTCATGTAGGGGTAGTGGAATGTTCATGTAGCACATGGTTTAAGACAAATGTTGGAGTCCTAGGAGGCTTAGAGGAGTATTGGACACATCTTATGACTCATGAGTGCCCTTGCATTGGAGCCTTGTTTATGTATGACATCACCTAGGAGCTTGACTTGTGTACAATTGAAGTGCTCTACATATGTGAGCCTACTTGTGGCTTTCTAGGTTGCTTGTGTTTAGGTCATCTTATGTTTTGTTTGCCTCACCTCTCATATATATAAAGGAAGGAGAGAGTCCTTTCATCATTCTCATTCTTGTCAATTATCTTGTGTTAGATATGTGAGTAGGAGTGCACTAGTCTTCCTCTCTCTTGTGCATATTCATTTACACTTTATCTCTCTACTTGGAGTCACTAGGGATATTATTTCATCCTTTGGGACTTGAATATTAGTGTTTTGTGTTGAATCCCTAGGTTGTACTTGCTGAAGAAAAGAAGAGGAGGTATCTTGCCTAAGAGGGCATTTTTCTGTGTTGTTTGTTGAAGCTCTTTGGTGTGAGTTAGGGTTTTCTTGGTTTTCACTAGTTAGGGTTAAAGTGTGCTAGGGGATTTGACTAGCCTTGGGATGAGGCTATGATATGTACATGAACTTCATCTCTATACCTATATATGAAGTTGTTAGCTGTCCAAATTTTTTTCTTTTGCATATTTGATTTTCAGCCATCTATTTCTTCGTGGTTTTGTAATCTCCAGTGCTTGTGTGTCTTGCTGATTTGACATAAGTTAAGGCTGAAATTGTTAAGTGATTTAACATTAATAGTGAAGAATATAGGGTAGATATGCTGCTGTATTTACAGCTACCATAAAGTGAGTTTCAGATCTGTTTTATGCATGAGAAGATTGCTCTAGAAGGCAGAAACTTGTTGGCACTCTTTAGTATCCTTTCTCTTGCATTGCTGAGTGGACTGAGGTTGTTAAGGGGTGAAATATTGTTCACGGTTCCTGCTGTTTATTTATATTTTGTAACAGCATGAAGGATGAAAACTCACAGGGTTATGATCTGGGAAACCTCTAGGAAAGAGGTGAATTTTTTGGAGTTTTATTAATTTTCTCAAGTCTATAAAATTTCTATACCCTGTTCTCTTCTTCAACATCAATAAATTAGCTGTTTTCTTCATTTTCTGTCTGATCTCAAGTTGGTGTATGTCTGCTTACCCAACGACACTTTAATTCTCTGTATTTTTAATACAGTTTGCAGCAGGTGTTGTATTACAAAAGTAACTGTTTGGAATGGTCACCTTGGAAGGGAAATTTTCTGATGCTTTTGTGGTTCATAGCATTAATAATCATTACAATATCTGTCAATGAAAAATCAATCTGCTTTGTTAAATGTGCTTATTCTAGTTTTGACCTAGCACAAACAATTGAATACGTATCAAAAATTAAAATCAGGCAGAGTAACACTATCTATGATCAATTTTGCTTGTGACATTCAAATACAATCCATAATTTACTGAAGAATGTTTTAAAGCTCTCGTCATTTCAGGGGGGGGATATTTTAATTTTGATTACCATTTTTGAAATTTGGGATTTAGTTTCACCAAAAGCAAGTGAGATTTTATATGACAGCTTGCCTCTTTCTCCAAAGAAGCTGAAATGCTCCGGAGTACAGATATTGACTATTTCAAATCATTAAAAGTTCAAATCTCCTATGCTTTTGATGTCTTTTCAAAGCCTAATTATCAGCTATCCATTGTGTCAATGTGTTTCTTTTAGTGGCATGTGGTTTGCTGATTCTCTTGTATGAAGTGATGCCAATAAACGTCTTACTGCAAGACAGGAAACAGTTTTTGTCATCAAGGAAGATTTGTTTGAAGATTAGATTGTAGGATAGGAAGACATTCACTTGGTTACATACCACATGAGTAGGACATAGTATGCTGTTGATAAGTACCTGATTTTCCCAGCTATTTCCAATCAAATCTAGTATGAAGTAATACTCTTAAACAACTTACTGCAAGCCATGGAGCGATTTCTTCTAGTAAGGAAGGTTTGTTTGAAGATTAGATTTTAGGATAGGAACTCATTCATTTAGTTATGTACCACCTCCATAGGAGTATAACATGCGTACTGATGATATCAGATCATAGTATACTTATGGCATCTCCATATCTAGTTTAGTGATAATGGATTTTCCCACCTTATATTCATTTGATTTCTTGTGTTACTAATTTGTTTAATCTCGTTCCCTTTTTTCTCAACTTTGGGAACAAATATTGATTTTTTGTAAAAAGATTATTAATCAATAGAGGGTAAATTGGGATGGCTTTGTAAATTATGCGGAAAAACAGAATGATTTGTGTTGGCAACCAAAATAACATTTCAAATCAGATTATTGTCTTAGATAACCAATGCACAGAGGTCATATGATACGTCTCATAAATGATAATAGTACACGCTTTCTTTCTCATTCAGTTTTTGCTTGTTGCCAATATTAACTGTGTTAAATCCCTTCCGATTTAAAGTATCGTTTATATATTGTATAGGGAAAGGCCAATATCTACAATGTGATTTCTGCACGAGTTACTTTTACCAGTCATCTCATTT
Organism: Pinus taeda; assembly: GCA_000404065.3. Taxonomy (NCBI): domain Eukaryota; kingdom Viridiplantae; phylum Streptophyta; class Pinopsida; order Pinales; family Pinaceae; genus Pinus; species Pinus taeda. Next base: position 237,517 of record APFE030958488.1, read on the forward strand.
ATTGTTTTACTAAACATGTTCCACATTGTTATTTTATTTCATGTTTTAATTGCCGACATAAAGTCAGGCACGTGATTTTTTTTCGTTCCTTTTTGTATGAACTTTGTATAGTATGCTGTTATCTTTTTCCTCGCATTAGCTTTCTTCCTTTGTACATGGCATGGCATTATCTTTTTCCTTTGTATGACCATATAATCATCCTTTTGAAAATGTACATTTCAAAAGTATTGTTGTAGAATATTCAACTGATTTCTTTTAGTAAAAATGCTCAAACTATTGACGTGAGCTTGCATCCACAAATTTGATTTATATGTATAATTTGTCATATTTTTTATCAAAATATCAACTGCACCTCAAGGAAAGGAAAATGGAAAAAACACCAAATTTTATAAACCGAAATGTCATTTATCAACTTCAATCCCTTGGTTTTTGTTGATATGGTATGTGCAGAAGTATATTACTGACCTGGGGAAATTTATCAATTATATATGCTCGAGTGCACATGTGATTTTATGCCGATATTTCTTTTACTGAATTGTTGGTTGGATTATAATTTTATAATATTGATAATTACATTCAGGTAAAGTCCGTCTCACTAGTGGTCCAGGACCAGTCAGTGAGATCACTTTGGAAGGACTGGGTATGAAATATTTGTTAGCTTTTTGTCATTTTAATACACATTCATTCATTTTCCTTATTTACATTTGTGCATATGGTCAATGGAAAATAAAAAAATACGGCTTCTACAGAAGGTGAATTGCTTTGTATAGACTTTTGTCTCTTTAATTCTGCGTGCTTCTGTTCATAATAAGCAACTTCTATGTGGAGCAGGGGATAACTTATTCTGAAGGAGTCGTGCCATTGATAATATATTGAGGCCTTTGAGACAGAATATTATTCAAGTTGCTCATGTCAAGATGGAACTTTGAATCCACGTAGTTTACGTTCCTTGTCACATGTGCTCTTATCTTTATGCAAGCCTGTGACAAGATAATTACACATCACTGGGCAAGTCTTATAGATCTAGTCTCTGTTGAGGTTGATGGCGAGATACATGCATGCTCAGCAAGTAATGATATCTGTACTAGTTTTGAAAACTGCTGGCTGCTGCTGGATATATATACAGGTAGCACAATTCATTTGCTTGTTTGTTCCATGCCTTTATTTTTGGCATTTATCTGACACTTTTCAATGTCTATCCAATCTATTATATAACAGATTCATAAAACGTTCAATCAAACAACGGATACGCGTAGGTTTTAATTAATATACTGTGCATTTTCGTTGTCTAAAGAATTATGGTTTTGATCTAGCCTGGGAACACTAGGCAGAAAGCTTTGATCATACAAACATGTGTTTGCTGCCTGTTGAAATTTGAAAACTTTTCTTGAATATCGTACACGGAAATCAGGAGTTTCAACCTGCAAGCTAATGATATCAACATTTTCTGGAAAGAATGTCAAACGGGCTCTTTAGCTGTGAACCTTTTTGCACCAATTAGGATGCCAACAAAGAGTATTTCAATGATTTGTGGGTACCTAGCTGATTTCTTTGCAGATCCTACCTGCACATTAAAGTGACGTGATTACCTATATGGAAGTATTACCGAATACATGGTGGTCAAGGTAATGTAATCAAATCCTCTTAAAGTGGGATGACAAGTTGTAATTTTTTCGGTATACTTCAGTCGTAAACCAAATTGTTTATAAAATTGTGGGTAAATTGGCTACAACAGAAACTCAACAAATGAGTTCTTGTTTCTAAGGAAAAACTGCCACTTGCCCCTAGTATATTATCCTTAGAATAAAGGAGTCCTCTGTGATGATCCATTGTTGGATCCATTAACAAGGGTTTCTCAGATGTTATCGTTTATATTTTGTGTACAATTTATTCCATGTTCCACACATGCCAAACAGGTTTATTTTTTATTGAACTATGTATAATGTGCAAGAACCTTGAATCATTTACTGATTATATATAGATGAATGATTATTCATTTTGTTAAGAGGCCACATTTAATTTTATCATTTTACTCTCTTTATGAAAGCTGCCTTTGCTTTTGTGTATTTGTTGAAAATTCATGATGATCCAGGGACATCACTATGGTTTTACATAATAAAATATATGTGTATAGTAATGTAAGAGTCTTATAGGCTCACAACATATCTAGTGCTGGACCTTTTGAACTCTATCAGAAAGAGATGCCCAACAAATCACTTCATCATTTTGGTTTCCTATTTGTGAATGTCATTTGTTTCCATATCTGATAGGTATAATTTTAGCAACATGCCTTGGGACCAGGCCTGGAATTTCAGTTTCACCTTGCTTGTAATATGAAAATTTGATGATGGTTAACTGTTTTGAATGCTATTCATTTCACATCTTATGCAAATCTATAGAATGCCATTTTTTGTTATATGTTAATTTATCAATATGTAAAATCCACTGCCTATTCATGATAGGAAACAAAATCTTGTCAATTCCAGCTGTAATAAATGTTGACAAATTCATCTTTTCTGCTTTGCATAGTTCACTAGCAAAAATACCATGAAATGCAAACTAGCATCCATATACAATTAATCAAAAAAAAATTCAGAACTTGTATTCTTATAATTCTATTATTTTGATGGCAGAAATCAACCAGCAAACACTTGGGAGCTCAATAGCTAATGGGACCGCATCACATTTTTCATGGCTGAGGGTGAGGTTATGGGGATGAAACTAAAAAAATTAGTCCAGTCTAATTTAGCAACCACTGTAGGGTAGATTTAAAATTGGTTACTTTATCTATTGGAAATAGGTAAAATATCCTTTTACTATATTCATACATTGTGATTTTATTAGAGAAAATATTTCTATTATTAAGTGTTAGTGAGAGTTTCTTTAGAAAAGAAATAAAAAGAACTGTTTACATATGCAACAAAGGGAAGAATATTTTATTTACCATCTTAAAAAAAAATCATACTATACAAAGCTTGAAGCTTCTAGAGCTTTCTAATCTTCTGTCATTTTACTTTGAGATTTGATCAAAGTTCAGAACAGCCTATGTTTTAGAAGGGGCAAAAGTACAGAGACAAGCCCATCACTGTTCAAATAAATATGCAAATGCAAATTATTCTTGGCAATTGCAATTAGAAATTGAAACATATCTTATTATGCACCAAAAAATTGAAATAGGTGAATGCCCTTTCCTCCTGTAAACAGACCTTTGAAGGTTTTAGGGGTTTTTGTCACTGCATTGCTGTAAAAAGCTCCATCGCAATCTCCCCCTTACTTTTCTCCAATGGTGACATATAGGTAACACTTGGGATTTGGCATCTGCTTGGATTTGAACCTTTGATTTAGGAAACATATTTAATATGACAAATCCCAAAACCCCTTTCAATTTTTCGAGTGCAAGCTCAAAATGTCTCCATTGTGATGACTGGTGTTAAAGAAGTTGAATGTTTTAAAAACCGATACAGTAATTGTCATTATCAGTACAGGCTGCTGTGAAAAACTCCAATCTGCTTATTGGCAATCATACCATGCAACCAAGGAAGCTATCAGAATCGGATATTACTCCATCCTTGGAGGGTTGGTGATAAACCACTTAGTATTCACAACTTCCCTAGACCCAACATAACTGAATTAAATGTAGAGCAAAGAATCATATCACAATGAAATTTATGTTTTGAAGTTTTAATGAGATGCATTTTTTAACATTCTAATATTTAATTATTGTTGTCAAATATGTCCCAACACTGAAAAAACGTTTTGTGGGATGTCAAAACTCAGGCTTTGCTTGAGACTACCCTGCATATTGTAAGGCCTGTTTCAATATTAGTTATGGGGATAAAAACAAGCATGCATATCATGGCAAATTGTTCGAGCATTATTTCGGAATTCTATTCTTATGGGGTGTTTTTAGCAATGTATACTTCAAACTACATCAATGGTCTAGATAATTGATGTTAGAGTTTGGTATCTAGGATTCACTGATGTCAATATATTTTGTTACTTAGATTTAGATATGGGGATGGTTCTTCATTATTTCGTGTATATGTCAAAATTCAAGACTGCTTGAGACCAGTGTTGTGAAAAGCGCGATAAAATCGCGATTTAATGAAAAAATCGCGCTTTTTTCAGGACGGCGATTTAATCGCGATTTTTATTCGAAAAAATCTGTAGGGCATGTTTCAATATTAGTTATGGGGATGAAAATAAGCATGGGCGACATTGAAAATTGTTCGACTATTATTTTGGAGTTCCATTCTCATGGGGTGTTTTTAGCAATGTATGCTTTAAACGAGGCCAATGGTCTAGATAATTGATGTTAGAGTTTGGTGTCTAGGATGCACTGATGTTGCTATATTTTGTTACTTAGATTTAGATACAGGGATAGTTCTTCATTTTTACAAGTTCATGGATTATTGCAAGCATACAACTCAACAAACATATAGTGAAGTGAGGTCTTGTATGTTTCAGATAGGGGAAATTTTCTTTGCTTCATGTCTTTGTGTATGTGGGGGTTTCTCTACAACTTGAGTGGAGGCAACTTTATTCACATCTTTGTTTGACTATGCAAGTGTACATATATCATTAACCTCAAATCTACTAATCATACTTTTAGGTTTTGATCCTTGACATATAATAGATTTGGGATTAGTATGGCTCTTTCTATGTGTGTGTGGTATATAATCATTGTATGGAAAATCACCACTCTTTGGGAATAAGAGTCCCACTTTCACATGTCAGTGGAAATAATTTGAACACTTCCATTTATCCCAAGGATTAACAATGTCTTTACTAATACACCATGGGGTAAAAATGCTTTTACCAAATTGATATCTAATCTTAACAAATGAGAAAATAAGAAATAGATTGCATGATAGTTGTTTATGTTGAATTTTGTAGCTATAATTGGTGTTCAAGTCGGGTCCTAAAAAGAAAATGAAAGAACGAAAATTTAAAATTAAATTTATTTTGCCTCCAAATGTCAAGTTGACTCCTCCAAAAGGTCAAGTCGGTCCAACATGTAGACATACCAATTTAGGATCATTTGATGACTATATAAAGGCCATTCGACCTCTTTCATTGGACATTAATTCACATCACTCAAGTATCATATCTTTTGTTCATCTATGCGGAGGAGAAAGGAGAGAAACAATTTGAAGTTTGACCAGGCTAGTCCAAGCATTGACCAAGCATCTTATCTTTGTTTTGACTTTGTTTGACTTAACATATGTCGGAGAAAACTAAAGTGTTTTGTGTATCTTTCTGGGTAGTAGTTTGAATTTTGAGGAAGTGCATAAGGCTGAAATTGGAGGTTGAAATTTCTAAGTTTGACCAAGCTTAATCTAGGCATGTTTATTGGGCAATTTGACTTTATTTGATTGGAAAAATTAGATTGTATCTCGTTGAATTGGACAATTTCTCTAAGAAAAGGTGGTTGGGTTTTCCCCTAGAAGAAGGTTTTCCTAGGATAAAATTTTTTCTCTCGTGTTTGGTTGTATCTTTATGAATCTATTGTCATTATTGTTTCTATTGTTGACATATTATGTGTAATTACTTGATGATAAATGTGAACACAAGAAGAATTAAATTAAGAAATCATTAGAAGTAATTATCAAATTAGAAGGTCTTGAAAAATCAACATGGTATCAGAGCTATGGTGAAAGAGCAACTTTGAAGAAACCATCTTGTTTCTCTAGGTTGTGTTCTCTCATTAGCCCTTCTCATTCTATTTGAGATTGAATGCCCTAGATCAAGGCCAAATAGCCTCAGCCCTAGCCACAAATTGATGGATTCAACTCTAAGTGCAAGAGGGGTGAAAGGCCTTAGGACAAAGGAGAAATGAGGACCGCATAATCCCTGTGTTGTGGACAAAATTGGTGAAGGAAGGTTGGGGGTAGGAGGTCAAAAGACTTCAGAGGATAATAAAAAAGAAGCTTAGAGACTTGGGAAAACAAACCCAAGATGTCTTAGTTCAGTAAAGAAGCCAACTAAGGGAGATATGTGATCCATACACCTTTGTTGAGAGCATTTGAAGTATGATTGAAGCCTTTTTTAGATGTTGCATTTTTTTTTTTTATAGTTTTAAGAAGCAAAGGATTGTTTGAAGCTTCAATTTGTTGTCATGAAATTTACACTGCTCTGGAAAAGTCTTACATGACTAAGGGCTTTGGAAGATACCTTGTTGCTAATATTATTGGTTGATGATGATAGGGTATTTGGGTGATGTGAGTGATTAAGGACATGGCCTATTTTGTGAATGACATGTTTAGAAAAATGGATGCCCAACCCAAAATGTTGGAGTCTATTCTTTGCACATAAAGGTCAAAATTGAAATGAGTGGGATCACTGTCATTCATATATTTGAAGAGAGCACACTTTGATGGAGCGAGTTCATTGGAATGTCATGATGACATATTACCTTCATTTTTGACATGATAAGTTTACAATGAAGAAGAGGTTGAGTTCCTCGTCAAGTTTGGAGGTTGAAGTCCTCTTGTGAAGAATGAGTCATTTGCGTGTCTCGAAATTGGACAACATGTCAATGACATCTGATTTGTCTATGCAGTATTGCTTATAGGAAACTTTTCCTAGTTTCCGTAATATTTTTTTCTAGTTCAACGCCTCTTATAACACAATGTATTTCAGTCCTGCCATTTGCATGTATGGTACAGTTTAATTGGTGGAAATAAACAAAGCGAGAGTCTTGCTTGCTGGTAGTGTAATAAATCATAGTTTTATCCAGTTATAGTACTTGTAATTGGACTATTGCATTTCGCACATATGATCTCAAATGGATTCGTATATGCACTAGCCGTTGTCAGGTGTCCTTGGAAGTACTGTAAAATTGATATAGAGAAAAGAGGCTTAGTAACATGAAATCAAACGTATTTTTATCTTTTTATTTATTTATGTATGTATAAACAATATAATAAAGTTTACCGTGCATATTCCACTCAACGAATAAAGTAGGTTTCTTAGATTTTCGACTCTCTCTCTTGTTTTCAATGGACATATGAACATCAATTGTGAAGTTTGGAAAAATCTTTCTTGTTTTCTGACGATTTTCTTTTGCAAGATCAACTGAAAAACGTTTTCTTGCATTGGTCTTTGAATTGAAAGACATGTTGAAACAAATGTATCATGTACTTGAACATGTTACATATATAGCCTTTGTAAAACAATACATGAAGATTGTATAATTGATGGACAATAACTTTGTAATAATGAAACATTCAAATAAATCAAAGCTCACTGTTGCCTTATCCTATTTTGTATTGTCCTTTTTTATTTCCAGTGCATATTGCATTGATGTGTGCGTTACCGAAATTGCAATAGCATTGATTGTGCCAACTGGAAATGGATCTTCATTACGCGTTAGGTTTGCCATCATCATATTTGGAAAAATTTAGTATTATGCACAAACATGACAAAAAAAATTCATTGCTACAACTATTTAGATAAATAGTTTTTCATAATCACCACTGTTGTATTTATGCTTTGGAATTATTTTTAAATCTCTAATGGAAACACCAACATTTGCAATAAGTTTTGTGTCATGTTGTTCGATAAACTGTGTTGACACAAGCAATGTTATCGTCATTTCCACTTTCTTGTTTGTTAAATCTGCATGTGAGTATTGCTTTTGTCTTGCTTGCTTTGTTAAAAAATGTTTGATATATAACCAACACAACACCATGAAAAATGTTACCGGTTATATTGTTATTGATATCTTCAATCAATAATGGCATAGAATCGATTACTTTTTACCTAATCACGAGCATTGAATTGAAATTAATTTAAAGAAAAAGAATACAAACGCAAAATAGAAATTTGATATACAGTTAACTAAATTTGCACAGAACTACTTATTTGCTTTTGTTTCCTCATTGGTTTCTATTCCTTTCATTTTGTCTGGTGCGATACATGTTTCTATAGTACTGCTCATTGTTATCTCTACACCCTCATTTATCTCTACTATGACATCATTTGAACTCGATATCTTGTCTGTTCACAAATAATACATTGAAATCATTTCTTAAAAGGACATTATAATTGATACTAAGTAAGAACTCACTTGTGAAAACAAAATCAGATAACACAAAGTCATTATTGATATACATAAATTCTAAATAGATTTTAGTTTCAGCGAATACAAATGTTTTATAGAAATGTTCAAAGTATTTTATTCCTTGTAATTGTTGTTGTGGATATGTTTCATGAAAATTGAAAAATTAGTACATTAAAAATATAGCCAAAAATAAATAAATACTAGGTTGTATAATGTAAAGATAATTAAATGATAATAAATAGAAGAAAAACACATCTCTTAGCAAAGTTACCATTGCCTTTAATGGTATATCTTATGCTTGTGTTCATTTTCGTTGTTTTGACGATATGAGTTATATCAAATGTATAGAAATAAGAAAAAGATGTTCCAATTTCATAGCAGCAAAGTAATTCAGGTGGGAGAACTATATGACAATAACATATCTTGTGTAAGCATGTTTAGCACTATCACATTATCTAGTATTTGAACTTTGTACCTCATTGTTACAAAACTATACTGTATATTGTATAAACGTTCCAAGTACTCTCATATAAAAGAAAAAATGCATTGTTTACTTGATAAAAACACTACACATTTTGCACATTTGTTCAAAATGAGTTTGCAGTGATAATCCCTAATGACATGCAACTACTAAAATAACACTGTACAACTCAGATAAGGAATTTATTTGTAGCCAACTTGTTTGAAAAGTGATGTAACATGCATTCGTAATGTGTGTGCTAAAGAGATTGCATGATGAACACTTGGTGAATGCTTTTACAAAGAACATAACCAAAATTAGTGGTTACAATTGTCATGTTACCTTATGTGAAATGCTTAAAGATTATATGGAACCTTAAAACTTGTTTATTGTCTCTAGAAATCGAGCAAAATCAAAGCTACATGGCAAAATCAAAGTTGTCAATGTTACATTGCTATTTTGTTTAATTTTGCTAGTTTTATGATACACAAAGGAAAGAGAAGCATTGTGGGAGTATTATGCCAGAAAGGTTGTACAAGCAAAATTGGGAAGAAATATGCGATGGTAGCTTTGAAATATTAATTTAATGTGAAATATGAGAAAACAAAGAAAATTATAATAGATACAGTTAGAGGAAATGGTACACAATGATAACTTTGCTAAGAGGCGCGCTTTTTCCCGCACATACTCTGTCCTTTACACATATTTCGTTTCGCACAATGAAATATGTAAAATAATAAAAGATAAACACAATAGCAATAGTTTTCTTGTTGTCAGTGTCAGAGCACTAATTGGAAAAACTCCCCCCCCCCCCCCCCCCACTCGCTCTTTTTCAGTTTTGCCTATTACATTTCGAATTGAAATTTTTGTTCTTAGTCAAATTAAGCTTGCGTCTATAGAGTAAAATTCCCTCTGCATCCCGATTCTCTCGCACATACCTCGTACTTTGTACATCCTTCAGTGCACACATATTCATAGCTCTATGCAACTGCTAATCTGCGTAGCTAAATCTATAGAAGTCTTAAATGGAAAAGAGCTTTAAATTGAGTTCATCTCATTTGATTATTATTATCATGTTATACAACTTCATTTTTTTTTCCTATATTTTTTATGTACTCGGTAACATGTAATATTGTATATAAAAGGGCACACGGAAATGTATACAGACATATGAAACATTATAGAACAAGGTTTCTATTGATTGTTCTGCATAACCATTCTTTCACACAAAAGAGGCAATTTATTTAATATTGCATAAAATTATGAATAAGAGCACCATTGTTCTATTTTTGACAAGCAATAGCAAATGTAAATTTTTTAATAGCCTTGAGTTAACGTTTCTTAAACATTTTTTCAGGACTACTTCCCGTGTGAGGAAAACATATCTAGTATTTATTATACTAGAAACTAACAATAAGTGGCTAGTATTAATTGACTATGCATACACATATTAATTATGTTTCTAGAAAACTGAAGAGTCTTTTCACTCCAGAACTTGCCCTGCATCATCTGGATCTGCGATATCTAACAATTTTGCATATATCAAATAGAACATGCAACTCTATTAAGGATCCACATAATCTTCAAGCACTCCGCACAATGTGTTAACATTACTTGTTCCGCACCTCTGCATAATTTTATAAGAAAAATTATATAAGTGACAATATGATGTTAAAGTTAAATTTGATTTCGCATAGTCAAAGTTTCATTACGCAACTCTGGCTTCCCTCTTAGAATTATAACGAAACACCAAGATTTTTTGATACATTGTACGAAATGCGGAGGTGTCCATTTGTACATTGCCCGGAGTTATACATTGTACTGAACATAATTTATTAGTTAAAATGAGACTTCATTTGATATTAGCTACTAATGCTGCATTGCAGAAGCACAATCAACGTTTTCTTTGTACAAAGTGCGGAAGTGGAGTCAAACTTGCTTATTTCCACACATAGCTCTTATTGCAACCTCCGCACTTTGTGCATGTAGCCCTTCAACAATGTGTCTTGGATACTAAGACTATTTTTCTTTTTGCGAGGTAGAAGTGGAGGATGCAGAGGGGTTGTGTCCAAAATAACAATGTGTGGATCCATACATTGTACTAAACATATTTAATAGTAATACATTAAAAGAAGAGTTCATTTTTTTATTAGAGTGGGGCTTGCATTTTCTTGTGCGCAGTGTGGAAGGAAAGTGAACCCTTTTATTTGTGTGGAGTGCAGAAGTGGAGACAAAATTTTTATTGCACAAATTGTTTCTATGTTTTTTCTTACCTCCACACTTAGCACATGTGGCTACTCAACAATATGTCTTAGAATTATAAGGAAATGTAGAGGTGTGGAAGCTTTCATTATGTGGCAAGACAATCATTGTCTTCGTTGTGCGAAGTGTGGAGGGATGACCAACTTCCTTTTGCAAATATTTCACTATGCGCAATGCATATCTCCATTATGGCAGAGTAAAGAGATGTGCGGAAAACAATATGTGCAACAAAATCTTCACTTATTGTTTATGAAATCTCTCCCCATAATGAAAGCTCTCCGCATAAAGCTTTACTGCTAATTAATTGATTAAAGGTTGTGTAGTCTACACAATGAAAGCTTCCGCGCAATGAAATCTCTTCATACAAATCTTTCACACTTTTTTTTAACAATAATGCTTCATTTTCCTCAAAGTTCTTTACTCTAGTTAAGATCAAAACATTTTATATCAAACAAATGTATACCCAAAAATCGAAATTGTATAAAATCAATATATCAAATTCATTTCGAAATACTAAAAAATTATTCCATTATGCACAATAGGGAGATACAAGTAAAACATAATAAAATCATTTCTTGGCCTTTTGCAGTCTACACAAATTTAAAATATTAAAACAATCAACATTATTCAAGCTTGATGGAAAACAAAAGTACTTAAAAATTTAAAAAATGCTTAAAATACATTTATATTATGTATTATTGGCATGTGTATGCATGGCGTAATACAGGAGCTCAAAGCATATGTTTCTAACATTAAGAAATGCAATCACAATAACAAGAATTGTATCGAGTATCCGATTTCAATCATCATAGCTATGATTAAAATAAATACAATACATTAAACATACATTTAAAATCTAAAGTTGTTCTCGACTATTCATTATAATTGTGATCAATAATTTATGTTCTATTAATGTTTCTGAGCAGTGTTAGAATACATATGCATACAATATCTTAAGCAAAACATTAAAAATTCTGCTTCTCAGCGGAAATCGCTTTTATCGGTAATGAAAATGCTCAATAGCTCAGTTCATTGTTGAAAAATGTAGCAAGAAATTCTCAATTTGATTTTGCCTTGATTAAATTGAGAAAATTCGAAATTCCACATTAGCGGACAACTTGGAGGAGTTAATTGGGGTGACATGGCTATTGTCACTTAGTTAGCTCAACTAATTCGAGTTAGGGGCATGAAGTTCAGTTGTATGTAGTGATTCCTAAATTTTAGGGGCCTAGGTTGAGTTAATTTTAGTTTTAATCAGTTAAACTAGTTCTAATTGTTAATAGAACTAGTTGGTGGTTAGTTAAGTAGTGGGACGCCAGTCTAACTCAGAGATCATCTAGTTAACTGATCAATCAACTAATAATTAGCTCATGCATGCAAAGAATATGAGTTGCCCACTTGTGGTGGAGTTTCCTAGGAAGTTAACCAATAGTTGTAAACTAGTTGCGTGTATAGGTGTTGCATGAGGTAAGGTGATCAACACTAAGGAATTGCCCAAGCATTTTGGAGGAAATTCCTAATTAATAAGGGGCCTATTATCTCAGGCATTGCGCAAGCAAATAGGGGCTCAAGTAGAGGCAGAAATTGAAGTCTGGTTCAGAGCTTCTCAATGAGCAGAGAGGTAGGTTATGCACTTGCAGGTTGTGTTCAGTTGAGAAAAGCAATTGTAATACATCTTTAGTCATCAAATTAATGCAAGTAGGTATTGGGGTTTTTAGTAGTTTTCTTTCCCTGGAAAAAATACTATTTGCATGTGTGTGATTTCTTATTCCATGTCGAAGATTTTTGTTCTAAATTGTGAATTACTTTTCGCAGAGAAGTAGAGTATGTTTTTGTCCTGTGACCTTGATTAAAACTTCATGAGCAGTTTAAAATCTACACCATAATTTCTACATGGTATCAAAGTTGATTTCACATTAGAACGGGAACTTTGAAGTTGTTTCATAGGAGGTTCAGATTTGGAGTTCAGTGCAACAATATTTCTTTGGCGCTGAGAAGATGACCTTCAATGGACTAAGGCTAAAGTATGCCTTAAAAGGCACCTCTAACTATGTTGCATGGAAGGATCACATGGAGGCGGTATTGGATGACGAATGGATTATTGGAATATGTCAAGATATACATTCCAAAACCAAGATCAATTGATGCCCAAAAACTAGCGCAATGGAAGAAAGATGTAGCTAGAGCCAGGAGGATAATCCCGGAGGGTGTGAGAGACCACATAGTCTTGAAATTACATGGAAAAGAGATGCCCTTTGCTATGTGGAAGACCCTCACTTAGTTATGTGAAAATAACAGTGATGCCAAAAAATTTGGTTTGATGAACAAATTCAAGATTGAAGACAAAGGGTATGAGGTAGTCTTCAGAGATGGGAAGGCCTACCTCAAGCATCTTGATTCATGTCAAATCAATCAATTTGGTGTTAGCATTGAGAGCCTCTACATATTAGAGGAAGATGCATGCGCAACCTTGAGGAGAAAGGCAGGGATTAGAGATGTTGTGGTTGAGAGGGAGCATGATTTAGCTCTCAATATGGAGCCTCAAGAAGTTAGCAGTTGGGATGACTAGGAGGATGATGATGAAGAGGACTAAATAGAGACCTCCAGTAAGAGAAGAGTTTGATCTAAGTGGGCAGAGGGAGTGTTATGAAACCAACTCAAGAAAAGATAGAAAAGATAGATCAATGCCTTAGAATTCAGCCTCTTCAAAGGGGCAACCTCCTTTACATTACATAAATGAACAAT
>APFE030958492.1:8078-32757 GCA_000404065.3 Pinus taeda
ATCCATTCCTTTCAGTTGCCGTTAAATGTCATATCCAAAAATATCCAGAGTGGTTTTGAGGTTTTGTTTACGTAGGTCATATGTGTAGATTTCGGTCTCCACAACAAGCCTTGTGTTCAACGTCTGGTGACTTTAGCAATGTATTCTGACGTGTATTAAGGTTTTTGTCAACAAGTCAATTATATTCTTGATATCTATATAGATTTTGGAGGCTTGACAAATAGAGAATAGAAATTGATTGTGAATGGGAAATTTCTTAATTTTAAATTTTAGTGTTCTTTTTAAGGTTTTAAAAACCTGAAATAACCGGAAAAGAAAATTTTGGATGTAAATTTATAAATTTATAAAATTAATGATTTTAATAAATGGATTTGGAGTTGTTTTTAGGGTGATTATTTAGATTTTTTCCTGTTAGTCTTTCAAATTTGTGGTGAAATCTTGACTTCTTTTATTTAAATTAGTTTTTCAATTACATATGGATTCTACCCTCAAAAACTTGCAGGGCACTTTTATTGTGCAGAGTTTACCCATCAAACTTGTGATTTTAATGAATTTCTACTGGATTTTAGAGAAATTAGACTGGAAAAATTCACCAAAATAAACTGGTGAGAGTTGAGAGTTATCTAAATAAACCCATGATCAAATCCAACAGGCTGCCACTACTAGATAATTCTCCAAACCTGTTTGATTCCGGTGAAGATGGAACCTCATACAATATGGTCGTGTCCTATTCGGAATATTCTGGCAAGCAAGAGGAATTCAACGTGTGTGACGAGATTTATTGGAATGATTTTTCTATACACTGTGTAGTGTAGGCCTTGATTTCTCGCTGTCGGCAATGTCCACTGTTTTTTCGGTGTTACCAGGCTGCCAGTATATTCCCTTCATCAAATCAATGGTCAGCCACATTTTCTATTCTCAGTATGCGGGTGACTCTGCTTGATCAAAGGAGGAAAGACATCGTCTAAGTGATTAATGGCCAGTTAAATCCATTAATGGAATGATTAATGGCCAGTTAAATCAACCATGAAAGACAGTAATAAATGTGGCTTTGAAATCCCCAAAATTTCTACCCTCTCATCAATCGTGATCAATGATCACCGTTTAACCAGATCAATTCCATCGCATGTATTCACGGAATCTGCACCACCAAAGTATGCGTTTAATTATTAACAAGTCGGGAGAACCAACTGTTTTTGGCATTTATTTCAGGTATAGTTATATTCTGAGCAGCCAGGCTCTCCATGTCTATAACAGCGCAAGACAAGGAAAATTCTTATAGACATTTTCTAACTTCTCTCCATATTTGTCGGGCCAGATTAAGAATTTAGGAAAACAATTTGTTGACTTTGTCGCGTGGAAATCAAAATGAGGTAGACCATTTGAATTTTAAAAATATATACTTCATTATTAGCATTGGAAAATACTATAGTTCATGTTTATTTGAATGAGTAAATTGAAATAAAATTATTTCTATGTAATCAATACATAAAGTAGTGCGTGTAAAGATCAAACCTTACACCATATATATATTATTATATCAAACCAGAAAATGTATACGTCGGTGACGAGCGTTCTCTACGAATCTAAGAACAAAAAACAGATCAGAGTCCTACATTTCTTACATACTCTCACATCAATTTTTCGGAATAACATACGTAACATTTGCCAAATTGTGCAGTAACATTGAAGGTAGAAGATACAATGTCAATCCTAACTAAGTTCAACGTGAGTCGGTAGTAAAAGGCGGTCTGGTCTCCCGCTTATGGATTCTGAGTCGGATAGGTTTCATGGCCAGATGGAAGAGGAGGTGGATTACAGAGAGGACACAAATGTGCCAGGTCTAATATTCTCCACTTGGGCACCACATAAGTGTGAGCTGGAACAATGGCATATAGTTGGCGGGAGGGGGGATGGTGAAGCGGAGGAGTCTTTCCTCGGGTTTGTGCAGGAGCAAAACCAAGGGGTTTTGGCCGGTGAGGAGCAAACCCAGCGGGAGGGGGATGGTGAAGCGGATGAGTCTTTCCTCGGGTTTGTGCAGGAGCAAAACCAAGGGTTTTTGGCTGGTGAGGAGCAAAACCAAGGGTTTTTGGCTGGTGAGGAGCAAACCCTAAAAGAGCTCTCAAATTTGAGGGAGGCTTCAAACACATGCAAATTAATATAGATTCATTTTAATTTTGGATCTAACATGAGCCAAGACTGATCAAATTTCTCCACTTCCAAACTTCTTTAAGAGTGCAAAATATTATGTGTTATTTTTCATTGTTTAGTGAATGCTAAATACAGTATATTTACAATCAAATAAACATTTTAACCATAAAAACATATTTTTTTATAAACTTAAACATCTTATTCACACATTTTTATTTTTTACTTTTATTTTAAATAGGAATACAAACTTACACGTAGAATGAACCTCTCGGCTCAAAAAAAAAAAAAATCAAGACATCTTCTCCATAACGGGGACAAAAATTTGATTCTCGATGTAGATGTGTTGCTTGATGAGGCTATGGATACGACTGAAAGGGTAATTGTGGGTCGAACCAGAGCTCAAAAATTTTGATGAGATTATTTGAAGCAATGTGCAGAAAAAATATGGAGTGGTTTGGTGTAGGAAGCCGAAGGTAAGCACCCCCTCCCACGGGTGTTTTATGTTTGAATTATCAGAGGCTAAATATGTTCCTAGGGTTCTTCATAGGAGTTGTAGCATAAATTCGACTATGGCGCTTCAGAAGCAATTGCACCCCTTGTTTGATGCTAGTCAAGAAATATAGACCTTGCTCGAGTTTTCATGACAATGCCTATGCTTATCCCTCAACACTAAATGATTGATGTCCTCAAAAGCATAGGAAATAGACTAGGAACATTTATGGATAGTAATTTGTCTCTTTAGGGAAATGGTAAAAGGTTGATTGCTACGGTTCTTGTAAACCTGAATCCAAGGGAAGGTTTTCTCAATTATTTGTTTCAAGGGTTCTTCTTAATGCCAATTTTTTGATTATGAGGGATATCCATTTTCGTGTGGTTGTTGCCATTAGACATGGCCCACTATCAAAGACTACCCCATCCCTTTCTTGGGAAAATTTGGGTATCGATGTCTGTGAAATGAAGTTAGGTTGGGAGGTTATCGCTCATAGAATGTTTCTCAAACACCAGATCCTTGATCAGATATGAATTCAATGAAATACTAGCAAAAGGAGAAACATGAAGAGGAGTAAATCATGAATGTTGGGAAAATGGAGGTTGAAATCAAGTAGAGGGAATAGGAAAATACTTTTCCCTCACTGAGACCCTCCACAATGGGTAATGGCTCTCCCTCATTTATGGTTAACAATTGAATTTGGTGTATTGTTTCTCTTGATATGGATTCTAGGACTTCTCCCCCGGTAGCAAATGTATTTATGAAATCATCCCCTCTTATTTTTGCAGATATGGTTTCCTTTATATTACTCTCGTCCTCAGCTTGTTTCCCTACCCCAAAACACTTTGTTGTGAGAGATAAGTCAGATTCCTTATCTCATCCTTTTCCATATGACCTTCAATGCACGAGTGAGAAGGGGGACCCCATGGGTTGTGTTGGCAGATTGGGAGAACTTTCTCTAGCCAAATATATGGGTAAGCTGAGGGGTAGAAAATCTTACATGATTAGGGCAAAGCACAAAAATAGTCAGGACATGGAAAATGGTAAACAAAAATTTATGGTAAGGGGTCCATAGAGCATGGAAAACCCATGGTCTTGTTTTATCATGATTTTCCTATGCTTTGATTATAAGGACTTGGCCAACCTGTCTAAAAAACAAGCTTTGAAGTGTCTAGTGAATTCAATTAAGTTGGATATATTTTTCTTACAAGAAACTTTGGGGCTTGGAAATATAGCGAAGGAGGTGTTGGAAGCTCTGTTTCATCACACCATTAGGGAATTGGGGGAGGGACCTAGCTCTTGGAGCTGACATTTATTCTATAGAGTTGGCAAAGGAATTGAAAGTACTCAAGTTTTACAATCCATTCCAAGATAGGGTGGTATTATGGGATAATTTGATGTCAAGATCATCTATGAAAGAAGAAAATATTATTGTTAGAGGTGACCTAAATTTCTCTTTGGGAATTTCGGAAGTTTGGTGTCCTCATTCCCTTGTGAATTCTCAATAAGAATATTTTAAGGACCACTTGGAAGCTCGAAATCTCTGTGATCTTGATCTAATTAAAAATTGGCATACTAAGAGAAATTGCTGCGGAGAGCAATTAGGATTGCAATTGGTGGGGTATCCCATAATCATCCTATTTTTCTAAAGCTTACAGGAGAAAAAAAGCATGGAAACCTATTCAAATTTAGCCATGTAGAGTTAAAGGATGAATCTTATAAAGAGTTGGTTGTTGAGCAGTGTCTCCCTACAACCCTACTCTTGCAGGGTCAAGAGTAGATCAATTTGCTACAAATTTAAAAGAAGTTCAAAAGGCCAAAATTCAATGGATTTCACAAAAAAAGAAAAGGAATGAACAAACAATAAAAGATGTGGAGATGGAACTCGAGAGGATGGAAGTTTTTGAATGAGGGAGCTATAAGTTTGAAGCTGCTAAAGAAAGGATTTTTCTCTTGGAAAAAGAGAGAGGATAATTTTTAGTGGTAAGGAAGAAGAGTGGACAAAAAAGGGTCATGTAGAATTATTCCATGGATCGTAAAGCACATAACACTAATTGGGATCTAGAAAACCTCACAAGGGTGAGTTCCCTTTCCTTTATGGATCTGGCGGTGGAGCATTTCAACAATCTCTTCAAGGTGCCACAAGATCCGTCTATTGCAAAAATTATTAGGATGATGCAAGCATTTCCTTGTTTTGTTGACGAAGACGAAAACAAGAATTTCATGGAGCTTATTATGGAGTAGGACCTCCAGAAGGTGCTTCACAGGTTTAAAAAATAAAATATCATTGGCCTAGATGGATGGACAATGGAGTTTTTTATGGGGTTCTACGATATTCTAGGACACAAGCTCCTTGGAGTTATTGAAGAATCACGCATCCTTGGAGAAATCCTCTATCCATTTAGCTCAACTTTTATTTCCTTAATCCCTAAATTAGATGAACATTGGTCCTTTAACGATTTTATACCCATCTCCCTATTTAATTGTCTATATAAAATCATTACAAATGTTATTGCAGATATATAAATGGCATTTTATCTAAAAATATATCGAGTGAACAATTTGCTTTCCTTAAAGATAGACAGATTCATGAAGCGATCGAGGTTGTTTAGGAAATTATCCACAATATAAAATGATGGAAGGAAAAGGGAATGGTGAGCAAGGTGGATCTACCAAAGGCAGATGATTGGTGAGTTGGATTTATTCCAGACTTCTACTTACTCATTTCATTTTTGAGGTTCTTTTTATAAATTGGGTGATGAGATATTTGATGATTGTATCTTTTGTAGTCCTCATAAATGGGTTTGCTTCTAATTACTCTGAAGCTCCGATTGGGCTTAGGCAAGATTTCCCTCTTTTGCCCCTTATTTTGTTGTGGGTTGCCAAGGGATTGATAATGCTATTGATGTATGGTAAAACAAGGGGGGATGTCCATGGTGTTTGAGTCATTTAGAATATAATTGTTATCTAGTTACTATCCATTGATGATGTAATGTTATTTTATGATGGGATCAGAAGGCAGATGGCTACAATAAATGAAGTGATGGGTTTATTTAAGAAGGACATTGGCATAATGGTAAATGGGGTGAAATCCTCTATGTCCTCAAATGTTATGTCTTGGGATGAAGTATCTTATGCTCATAATTTGTTCCTGTATCTTCCCTTGGAGTTTGAATATGGTTTAAAATATTTTGGTTTCATCCTAAATCAGAATAATTATTGGAAACATGATTAGCAAAGGATTATTGCAAAGATTGAGAAGAGAGTGAAGTCATAGTCTTTGAGATGGATTTTAAGAGAATATATATTAATATTGATTAAATTTGTGTTAGAAGCCATCCTCGTGTTTTGGATGTCCTCTCCTTGGATACCTACTGGAGTTATGAAATGTATTTGAAAAAATTGTAGCAATTTTCTTTGCATGGGAAACAAAGACGGAAGGATTTCTCCCTTAGTTAGTTTGGAAAGTATTCCATTTCCCAAGAGATGGAGATATTGGGGTTTAAAAAGCCTTCCATAATTTACCAAATAGTTGTCTACCAAAGTTGGGTGGAGGATGATTTCGACAGAGATATTTTGGACAACTATAGCTCACCGAAAATACATATATCCCAGCTTAATTGAGGATTGAATCACTCTCTGGAAAGAATAATATCTAATATTTCCATAATACGAAAATAGGTCACATCCTCTCTTCTAGTCGTTGAATGTAGACTAGCATGGAAAATTTGGTAATGAAGAAACAATAAAATCAGTCTGCACCCTTGCGTCAGATGCAGAGACAACTTCTATTCTCCTCACGAAATGGTTAACCTCCTTAATGCACATGGAAGTAACACATTAAATCAAGTTATTGATCAGTGTGGAACATTTATTTGGTATCAAGGATGTGTAAATTCTCAACAATTAATCCTCCCTCATGAATTTCACATATCATGGAATGGCCACAGATTGGCTTTAAACACAACTCATGTCTACATATAAGAGGACCCTAATTCTCTCTAATGGGTCAATTCCTCATGGGGTGAAGATAATAAAAAAAAGGTTATTTTTTCATATGTTATAATAGATATCTTGTTGAATCTTCTTAGTGGTCGAAGGAGTTGTTGAAATTTAAATAGCCCGTCAAAGACTCACATCTTCTTATGGTACATGGTGGAATCAAAAGTGTTGACGCGACATCATCTACAAAATCAATGTATGAAGGTTTTGGGATGGTATATGTTATGTAAAAAGGCTAATGAATCCATATATCGCTTGTCTATCTAATTATCATCTAACAAATCTTTTTGGAATGCCATCACAAACCATTTGGGAGTTATCCTAAATTGGCAAGGTGCAGGTTTCAGGGAAGCCTTGAAGGATTGGTATGATCAAATTACTAAAAATCATCTCACAAACGTTCCTCTTCTTGTTTGCCGGGGTATATGTAATGCAAGGAATAAAGAAATATTTAAAGACAAAACTAATGTTATTGATTGGTTGGCTACCAAAGTTGTAACGGATTTGGAAATTATTCTTGTTGAGAAGCCTCCTATATTACAAGAATCATAGTTGCTAAGGAGATTGAAAAAATAATCCTTGGGGATTTTTTTGATGGATCCTCCCCTGATAATGGATCTTGTGGAGGAGGTGCTATACTATATGTCCAAAATTCGCATGTTTTCAAGCTTCAAAGTTGTTTGGCAAGGGGAACAAACGACTATGCATAAAACCTAAACCTCAAAATATTACTTCTCTTTCCTATCGAAAAAGATAATTTTTTTGTATATTTTTGGTGATTCGATTATCATAACAAATTGGTTTAATGGTTTGCATCATTGTCGCATTCACACACTGAGTCCTATCCTTGAGGAGGTTTTACATCTCAAGTGCTCATTTAACCAAATTTATTGTCACTGTATATGTAATAAGCACAACACTGAGCCAAATTTGATCTCTAAAGTTGATTCTACACAGGCTTTGGGAGTTTGGAAAACATGTTATCAGATAAATGATACCTCAAGAGAATACTTTCATATACCTTTCATTAAAGGCTTACAATTGGAGATTCCTGAGGATTGCTGTTGTGCTTATTGATGGCTTTTACTAGTCATATTTGGATTTTTGTAGGCTAATTCATGTAGATGATTTCCTATTGGATGTTTTTCTTTGCTAGCGATAATGGATGATGTTTTTAAATGTTACATGATATGTTTTTGTATTTGGTGTTTATATCGGTAGTAATTGTGTTGGTCTAGTTTTAAATAATTGGATAATTTCTTTTCTTTTAGATATGCAGAACATATTGACCTTCTCAGACATCTATGTTATTTGAGTGCTACATGCACATGCATAATTTAACTCTTATTACTATTAATTAAAGTTATGGTTTTTTCTTGAGAAAAATTAAATAATACTATATAGTTGAAGTTGGGAGAATATAAATTTCAGGTTTCTTGGTGTATGTTTTTTTCTCAGGATGCCTAGAGGAATCTATAATTAAGTTGAAGTTATATTTGGAAAGGTTTGAAATGATTTCCATCATTATCACTTAACTTCTAGATGTATAACACACTTTAAAGCATGACATGAGTTTCCAATCAGAGGTCAATGGTCTGATTTTAAAATTGAATCCTTCATGTAAAATTTTGCAACCTAGTTTATGTCTTATGGGCAATGGATCGATATTGCAAAAGAACACAAACTAAGTGAAATTTTGCAGATTTTAATAGTGAAAAATAGACAACAAAAAACATCACAAGACAACAATATGATCATGAATTTCACCCCTACTGGGCTACATGTCTACGTGTAGCTTCCAATAGTCGAAATTTATATTATATGTTCAAATTTGAATTTCATCAACATCTAATGCTCAAATTATAAAATAACACTATAGTTGTGTCTAGAACACCGAAAAACCACTTTGTGGGCTCTTCTTGGGCTCAAAAAGGTTGAAAAATGGCCAAGTTAGCTCTCCTACATTTTTGTGCTCACTATTTTGCAAATACATCCCCTTTTCAAACTTGTCAATGAAATTCGTCTTTAGTAAGCTCCCGAGGCAAAATTTTGCAATTCTAGGTGGCGGGTATAGCCCAGAAAACCTTTTGTGTTGGGTGAAAATTATCGAATGGTTAGGCAGATAAGACAGGTTGTGCCCAATTGTTCCACCCATGGGTTGTTCATATGGCATATATATGATCGTGGGGTGTGAGCCACAGTCCACGCACCTATTTATCCCTACTTTTGATAATGCTATAGTTAATGTGACTGGGGGTTGGAGGTGTGTAGAGTGACATGCACCTGCCCCTTCTACAACCCCTATCATGGTCATGTTATATAGTAAAACCATGGTTTCAGGTGTGTGCAAGGTACCAGGCACCCTACAGCTCTTGTCCAAGACCTATGGTAACATAAACAATATATAACTTGGGGTTGGATCGGTCAGGTGCAAATATCGACCTAACCCTCCCCCTAACAACCAAAAATAACCACCTTAAATATACATTTGTCACATAGTTCTAATAGGAATTGTCGATGGTGCAATGTTAGGGAACATGTTCCATAGTTGAGAGGTCATGGGGTCAAACCCCATTGAGTTTTGCATTCAATCAACTAAATTTTTGGCACCGAATATTAGGCCACTTGGAGGCCTTCCATAGGACCACATGACAACCTTTCATTGGGACATGTGGTGGCTTCTGTTTGCCCCCCAAACAAAATTCGTCTTCCAATGGAAATATGCACTTGTCATGATGGGAATTAATTGTCTGACAACTGTACCTCCCAGTTAGTCCTCTTATGTCAACACCATGTCATCGTATGGTCTAGCCACTCAACCCTCCAAGTTGAATTCTTAGCTTCTTCTCAAAAACTATAGAATGCGATAACTTTCTCATACGTTTTCAGATTGAGGCAATTCAAACATCGTTGGAATGATAACTATGAGATCTATGATTTGGCACTAGTTTTGGGAGAGTTTGAGGAATTTTATTTTTGCACATATTTTTTATCCCCTGGATCATTACCCCCCATTGGAAGCTTTTGGACCACCAAAAGTCTGTTTTTACTCATCATGCAAGTGATGGTATAGATACCTCACTTTCTGAATCTCTATCCACATTGATCTTCTTGGATTATTACAATTATACCCCACTCCAAGATACTCTAGATTACTTATTCTTGAAGTCCTTATCCTCTTGTCAATAATTGAATCTTCCTGTAACTCATTTAAATATTCTGGAGAAAATTATTCTATAGATGGAATTTGAACATTCTCTTCTTGATCATCAATCATTGGAGGCTCATACAATCTTAATTTTTTCACATTCACAACAAAATAAATTTGCATGTAAGGTGGAAAATCTAATTGAAAAGCCTCGTTACCAATCTTCTCCATGATTTTGAAAGGACCATGTCTAATTAGCTTGAGATATTTACCTTCACCTTGTAGTCTTTTCCTTGCAGATGTATAACCAAAATTGATCTCCCACTTGAAAACCATGATCAACTTGATGCTCATCCTGTATTTCTTTGTACTTATCTTTGCATTTTTCTAGTTGTTCTTGTACCCTTTGATGTAGAAGCTAAATTTGTTCAACTAAATGCTTGGATTTGTCTACATCAGTATTTTCATATATTGCAATATCTTTACCAAAGATGAAATCCAACGGATAATTTGGAAAATAACCCAAAAAAGCTTCAAATGGAGATACTTGTGCAGATGAATGCTTGGCACGATTGTAGGCACGCTGGATGTAATGCAAAATCTCATCTCAAAATTTAGGATTCTTACCACAATATCCTCGAAGGAGATGCACTACTATAATTTTCACTACTTATGTATGGTTGTTAGTTTTTGGATGAGATTCAATGCTCTTATTCAACTTTTTGTCCATTAGTTCCCATGAACTTAACCAAAATTCCTAAAAACCGAGAATCTCAGTCATAAATAATAGAATTGGGTAACCCAAACTAAACCCATACATTTTCGAAGAACATATTTGTAGTTTTTTCAACTATAGCTTGTTTCTTACATGGCATCAACAAAAACATTTTTCTTAAATGATGCATACCAACATATAGATAATCATGAATTTTCCTAGACATTGGTAGTCCCCAAAAACAATCCATAGAAATACTTTCCCAAGGATGATAAGGAATAGGAAGTGGAGTGTAAAACCTAATTTCCTATTACTTAGCTTGGTAGTAGAGCACGTAGAACATCCCTTCACATATCCTTAAACAATTTCATTCATGCGAGGCCAATAATAATACCTTTAAATTTGAACAATTTTTTTTCCTACACCAAAGTGGGTAGCAATAAGAAAAGTGTGGGCTTCCCTTATGACATTGAATATTTGACCCTACAGAACAAATAACTTTCCAAGATGATACAACAACTTGTTATGAACATGATAATTCAACTCCTCAACATGAATTCCTTAACTTAAAGTTTCATAAACATGTTTAAAATCTTTATCATGATCATAATATTCAGTATAACTTTTCATGCATTACTGAGTTATGCTTAAGAATAAAATATTCATTGATAAACATGTCTGCAACTTTGTTGCATATACCTTTCCTATACCTTATTACCAAATCAAATTGTTGTAGGAAACCCGTCCACCTAAAATGTCTAGCTTGTTGTAGCTTGGTTTGTGATTGTAAATATTGAAAATATTGATGGTTTGTATGAATAATTGTTTCTTTACCCATCAAATAATGCCTCCATTTCGTCACGCTTTCTACCATAGCATACAACTCTTTATCATAAGTTGGATATTTAATTATGGCATTGGTAAAGGTTTCAGAATGATAACATATTGGCTTACCATGTTGCATGAAAACTACTCCCATAGCATATTCACCTGCATCAATTTGAATTTCAAATGGTTGCTTAAGATCTGGAAGTGCTAGAACCGGTGTTGTACTAATTTTATCTTTCAAAGTTTTGAAGGTTTTTTGTTTCTTGCCTCCCCACTAAAAGACTTGTTTCACACTTGTCGAAACATGTAATGGTCCTACAATGAGTGAGGAGTTACCGATAAATTTTCTCCACTATTTGGCTTCTCCCAAAAAGCTCCTAATGTTTCTTACATTGTTGGGTTTAGGCCAATTCACAATGACATCAAATTTTTAGCGATCAATCTTCAAGTCACCCCTCCAACAATATGACCCAAATAAACTAAATATATTTTCCTAAATTCACATTTATACATCTTCAAATATGAGTTCACCTTTTTGAAGACATCTAAAAATTTCTTCACATTCTTGGAATTCTCTTCATGAGTCTTACTAAAAATCAAATTATCATCTAATTATACTATGAAAAAATCATCAAGGAATGGTCACAACACATCATTCATAACTCTCATGAATGTGGAAGGTGAATTTCCAAGCCCAAACAACATAACAAACATTCAAACAAACCTTGTTTTGTCTTTAAAGTATATTTCCAAATATCATCTTCAACAACCCCTATCTGATAATAACTGTTGCTGAAATCTAATTTAGTAAAGTAAACAACTTCATTTAACTGATCTACCAAATCATCTATTTGAGGAAGAGGCTAATGATTCCTTACCATAATCTCATTGAAAGCTCAAAAATACACACACATGTTCCATGTACCATCTTTCTTTGCAACCAAAACAATAGGAAACCCAAAAGAACATGTGTTAGGCATGATGACCACGTTGTCAAGAAGCTCTTGAATTTTCTTCTTGATCTCTGCATTCTCCAAAACTAATATTCTATAGATGCCGATATTTGGAAGTGAAGCATCTTGCTTCAAGTGAATCTCATGTTGGAATCATCTTTATGGAGGTTCACTTTAGGTTCGTGAAACATTTTTTCCAAAGTATTAACAATTTCAACCAATTCACGCTTGAGTTTAGAGTCACATCCTATGAAATATTCAAATTCAGTAGTATCTTTGGCTTTAATCATCAATAACACAAAATTCATACCAACATTTATTAACCCTTTCACCTAACCAACACAAACAAGAGATAAGTTCAACATCTTGTGATGCTCTTTAACAATATACTGAACTCCATATTTAAAAAGATGATATTTATTCTCATGATGATAGAATATGGTTTTCGGTCATACATGTGTATACTCCCTAAAAGAATCTCGAAAATATCAAGTGGTACAACATCAAACTCTACCTTATCTATAAAATTACTAGTGATGGCGAATTTGAGTTTACACTTTCTTGTCACTTGTAATTCCGCATCATCACATACCCAACCCAAAGGGTAAGATTTAGTATGAGTTGAATTTATAGATTAAGTTTCATGAAAATTTCTTCATATATAAGATTGACTTGGGATCCATTATTGAGCAATGTATGAACCTTCATATGTTTTGTAATGACCCCCATATGGAAAATCTCAATTCTTTCGTAATCATTTTGAGATTCAATAGGCTTACTAGAAGAACTAGTACTTGCATCAAAAGCTATAGCTTTCATTCCTATGCCGCTGATTTTAGTTTCATCACCTAGATTAGATCCTACATAATTGTTGGGACAATTAACTTTATCGAAACGAACAACCAACTATCACACACCAAACTATTAACCTGAGGTTTCCTCTTCTATTTGAAGGGTTTTTGCAAAGTTTGAGCAAGAGGAAGTGTTACTAGTTCACTAAAGTAGTGACTAAAGGAACAATACCAAAGGAATCAACACTTTAACTACAAACAATTCAAGGATTTAACCCACAACCAACTAGTACTTCGTAGAAATAATCTACAAACATTAAATTATAATTAGTATCTAATAGGAAACAACAAAGAAATAAATATACTATTAAGTTGCTACTTAGGGAAAAATAATATCCAAGCTCAAGAAAGAACAATACAAAACTATATTGTAAGTAATGAAAAGAAATAGGTCACATGAAGAGATATTATACTACTACAAGAATATCAATGATATAGCTATAACATGTAGGGAAAAAAAATAAAGTGACAATGAATTCCAACTAACTTATTGAAGAACAATCTCTATAAAGAAATATTGTGATTATCAAGTAAACATTCAACCCCGAAATTAACCTAACAGGAAATAATGTCAATAGAAAAACACAATATTAATGTTACAGCTAAGGAGAAAGCCTCTTCGAGAAGTGGGCGTGAACCATTGCAATCGAAATATTTGAAAGAGAGATCAAAATAATAAGCTAATTCTTGATAATGGAAACTTGCATTTTATTCAAAAGATGATGATTACATCGTTGAATGAGATTTTTAGAATATGTATAAAAAAAATTCATTCGCAAAAACTTGTATTTGGGACATAAGTCTCATTTTTAAACTACAATCATAAATGACGAAAACAACAATTCTTCTCGACAAACAACAATTACGAGAATCTAAAGATTCTCTCGACGCTCTTTTTAGTTACAAAATAGCTTATATTTTATATGAAAGTTTATTCAAATAATATCATTCCTCTTTATTTGAATGACTAAATTGAAATAAAATTTTGGACTTCAGGTATTTGTGGTTCATTTCTTTTAACTTGAATATTGGAGTATGCACATTAATATTCAGAATTGTCAATATTTCGAATCCCAATAGGGATCCACCATGAGGACAATTACTGAATGATGATAGAAGAAGAGCTCAATGAGAAGATAAATAGTGTTAAGATATTTTGATTTTAAGGAGATGAGGTTGACTTTAAAATTTTTAATATTTTGTTTTTATTTTAATTAATTTTAATTTTATTATAACATTATTAACATGTTTTAAATTTTTACTAGAATCTTTATAATAAATTGTATTTTATTGTTTTATTTTTATTAAAAGATCTTTTAATGAATAGTTTTTTATTTTTATTATTATTAATAGATTGTGCATAATGTTATTATAATGATTAAATAGTTTAATTAATTAATGGATTCTGTTAAAAAATTTAAGTTATTATTATATCTCAATTCTAATTAATTAATTAGTTAGTTAGTTAGTAATAATTATGATAATTAATTTTTATTTTATTATTGATAAAAGATAAATTTATTTTATTTTATTAAGATCACTAATTTTAATTAGTTAATTAGATTTATAATTAGACTACTAAATTATTGATTTTAAATGCTTCAAGTAGTTGAATTGAATTTAATTTGATTGTGATTGCTTAAAATTAAATTTATTGTAAATTAATAGATTATGTATAATGTTATTGTAATGATTAAATAGTTTAATTAATTAATGGATTCTAATTTTTCTAGTTATTATTATATCTTAATTCTAATTAATTAACCAATTAATTAGTTAATAATTATGATAATTAAATTTTATTCTATTATTAATAAAAGATAGATTGAATTTCTTTTATTGTAATCACTAATTTTATTAGTTTAATTAATAAAAGTTAATAGATATTTAATTAGGATACTAGATTATGGATTATAATGAATTATGTCTTTTTATTGATCTAACCTAGAATTATTATATATGGAATATTATGTAAGAATAATAATAATAACTTATTCTAACTTATTTTATTTTTATTTTTATTTTTATTATGAGATCACAAGGATATAATATAATAGGAGGGGAGAATTTACCTGATTACCTGAGATGTATAGGCAGTCCTAATCCCTTTGATTAAAGGAAGCAAACTTCCTCTAATCTTGATACCGTTGTCCCTATTGAGATTCTGTGGATGCTTTATAATTTCAGGAGCCTCCCGAATCTTTTGTCTTTGGTATTGTTCTTCCTTAATGATAATTGAGGCACTCTCCAAACAAACCCGGTGTTTCGTTTTTGAGGAATGTTCCGCAAGGGCTGACATACGAGACATTCCATTCTTAATATCTGGTACATGTTCTTTTAGTCTTTTCTGTAATGAACGCCTTGTTTCACCAATTTAACTTTTTCCACAAGAACAATCTATTTTATAAACCCCTTTGAGTTTTTGTCTATCAATATCATGTTTGACAGATCTCATTCCTTGTTTAATTGTTCCACCAGCTGAGAACTGTGTGACTACGTTTTTCCTTTTCAATATTTTGGCAGTCCTATCTATCACCCCTTTAAATAAAATGATTTCTATGTATTTGATACATGATGTAATGACTGTAAAAATCAAACTTTACACCACATATATTATTGTATGAAACCAAAAAAATTATGAGTGAGTGATGAATGTCCTCTACAAGCCTAAGAACCAAAAACAGGTCAGATTCCTATATTTCTTACATATACTCACCTCAATATTTTAGAATAACATACATAACATTTGTAAAATTATGTGGCAACATTCAAGGTAGAAGATGTAATGTCGATCCGATATTTAATGAAAGTAAGAGATTTCAACTTGTTTTGAAATGTTATGTCTTAATGTAGAATTTCAAAAGTCGGACGGCTGAGGATTCGGTTGTAAAAGGTGATTTGGTCTCGCGGTTATGGATGTTGAGTATGATAGATTTGGTGGCCACATGGAAGAGGAGGCGGATTACACAAAGGTATCGATTGTCATAGGTCTAATATTCTTGAACTGGGCACCAAATAATTGTGATTTGGCATACTGGCATACAGTTGGCAAGAGGAAGGATGGCAAAGTGGTAGTGCAACAGTTCCAAGAGGAGGAGGTTTGGTTGGAGGTGGAGAAGAAGTCTCTCCTATGGTTTGTGTAGGAGAAAACCAAAGAGAAAACACATCGGTCTTTAGTAGGTGAGGAGAAAACCCTAAAGGAAGTCAAAAATTTGAGGGAGGCATCAAACACATCCAAAAAAACGAAAAAAAAGAAGGACATATTATCTTAATTATTATTGTAAATACTTAAAGTTAAATTGAATTTAATTTGATTGTGATTGCTTAAAATTAATTTTATTGTAAATTAATAGATTATGTATAAGGTTATTGTAATGATTAAATAGTTTAATTAATTAATGGATTCTAATTTTTTTAGTTATTATTATATCTTAATTCTAATTAATTAATTAATTAATGAGTTAGTTAATAATTATAACAATAATTTTTATTTTATTATTAATAAAGATAGATTGAATTTCTTTTTAATTGTAATCACTAATTTTATTAGTTTAATTAATTAAATAGTTTAATAGATATTTTAATTAGATACTAAATGAATTATCTTATTATTATTGTAACTAACCTAGAATTAATTATTATAATGGAATTATTATTAAGAATCATAATAATAACTTATTCTTAACTATTTTTATTTTATTTTTAATTTTATTTTTATTATGAGATCACAAGGATATAATATAATAGGAGGGGAGAGTTTACCTGATTACCTGAGATGTACTGGTGGTCCTAATCCCTTTGATTAAAGGAAGCCAACTTCCTCTAATCTTCATACTGTTGTCCCTCTTGAGATTCTGTGGATGCTTTATAATTTCAGGAGCCTCCCTAATCTTTCGTCTTTGATATTGTTCTTCTTTAGTGATAATTGAGGCACTCTCCAAACAAACCTGGTGTTTCGTTTCTGAGGAATGTTCCGCAAGGGCCGACATACGAGACCTTCCATTCTTAATATCTACTCCATGTTCTTTTAGTCTTTTCTGCAATGAATGCCCTGTTTCACCAATGCAACTTTTTCCACAAGAACAATCTATTTTATAAACCCCTTTGAGTTGTTGTCTATCAATATCATGTTTGATAGATTTCATTCCTAGTTTAATTGTTCCACGAGCTGAGAACTATGTGACTATGTTTTTCCCTTTATATCTTGGTAATCCTATCTATCATCCCTTGAAATAAAATTATTTTTATGTATTTGATACATGATGTAATGACTGTAAAAATCAAACTTTACACCACATATATTATTGTATGAAACCATAAAATTTATAAGTCAGTGATGAATGTTCTCTGCAAGTCTAAGAACCAAAAACATGTCAGATTCCTACATTTCTTACATATACTCACCTCAATATTTTAGAATAACATACATAACATTTGTAAAATTATGTGGCAACATTGAAGGTAGAAGATGTAATGTCGATCCCATATTTAATGAAAGTAAGATATTTCAACATGATTTGAAATGTTATGTCTTAATGTATAATTTGAAAAGTCGGATGGCTGAAGATTCAGTTGTAAAATGTGATGTGTGATCATCTGGAAAATGATTTCTTCATTCTTGTACAATCCTCCTTTGGAGCTCATCGAATGATATATTGTACAAATCCATTACCGAATCATCATCAAGGGGAACAACACCTCCTTGCTCGTTCATGGTTGGCTCTGCTACTGGCGGTGGTGGAGATTAATGGATGACCTATGGTTCTCTTGACATAAGATCAACATATTCATTATGTGGCTCATGTTCCATTTCCATGTCTATCACTTCAATCCATTTCTCAATCTGTTTAGTAATATCATGATCCTCCATCTGTTCATCTTCCTCCTTAGTTGTTGGATGGTCTTGTTCCTGTTCTTCCACCTATATCGACATTGTTTCCTCTGACATCTATCCTTTCCTATATTCTTCTTCCCACTTCTTCTTCTCATATCGTTGTCTCTTCTTTAACTCTTTCTCTTCCTTCAGTGCCTACTCTGTCTCATGAAACTTCACTTCTACTTCATACAACCTCTCCTTTTCTCTCTTCCTCCATTTTTCTCTGTATATCCTTTGCCTCCCCTTTGCTTCTACTCCCAAAATTTCTTTCATGAGAATAGGATCTTCTTTCATCTTGTAGCTTTTTTCTCCATCTCGATTGTCAAAAATCTTCTTGTTTCCCTAGTCCAACACATGATTGTTTCCTTCTATTGCTATTTATTTTGAAGCTTCTACCATATGTGGAGTAGCCTGTGAAGTCCCTTCTAAAATGACTAGTTCATGTATTATAGAGGCATTGTAACAATGCCTCCATGGATCTTCCTTTGGCCAATGAAATGCCCCGTCAATCCACGAAAAGTAAATACTCGCACTGTGGTCTTTACAAATACTCAAGGATCATATAGATTAAAGTCCTAAGTGTTGAATTAAAATCTTACTATCTCCTTTGCATAAACATCCATGAATTTTAAGTTCCTTATATTGCATAATCTAATCTAGAAATGAAGAGTGGGCCATTGTGCTTTCTTCCTCATGTGAACACTACTAATAACCTTGTGGAGAGATTGTATGACTCTTCTTGCATGACATGTTTGTTAGTGGCATATCCTGGTAAAACATGACGAGGCTTCTCTCCACCAAAGACTCATGAAGGTGCCACTTGGTGAGGCATAACAATCTGTGATGTTTATTATCGCCTCCATTTCTTCTCGTGACATGGAAGGTGGATCTTCTTCAAATATAAGCTTGTAAATCTAGATAATAAAGTGGTGAGTGAGGCATGCCATTACTCCTTGATAACTGCATTCTGAAAAAAACTTGCAATAGATTTGCAGGAAAATTTCTCGTGGTGTCCATATCTAGTTCATGCCAAGGAGTTGCTCTTGTTCACATATTGTATCTAGTAAGCATACAAACATATAAAACCTTTCTCGCTCACCCTCAGTAGGATTATTAGCCTATTCTTGATGGGTCTTCAACTATCGATCCAACATATCTAACTAGTTGAATGACTTCCCACCCTTCAGGAAAGGTTTCTGTGCTCTCTTGACCATGCATCCTATAAGAGAAGATAAGTAAGAGTTGCTAAGCCTTCCAGAGTGACATTTTCTTGTACACATGGGTGGGTGTCTGTTGAAACTCTGATGGCTCCTCCACCCATCCTTTGACAATGTCTCCATGTCCACATGGTTGTGGGTGGCATAAAAGAGTGATTCCATGTGCTCTACTGGATCGGACAAGTGATAAATTTACAGAAATTTTTTTACTGGGAAGGTGGTAGGCTTATGCGTGTTGGCACTGCTCAAGGTCACGGGTTCTCATTAATGTGTGATACAATCCAACTCATGACATCTATACAAAGGAAGCCTCAATACTTGCTTGCAACCTTGTATATCTCTGACTGTCGGATGCAGAGCTAAACCTGTCAATCCTCTATGTTTTCCTCAAAGTCCTTTGCAACTGTACCTTTAATTTGTTTCCAGGTTAGTGATGATCCGTTTTCTATAAACAACAAAGTATATTCATGTACTAGAAAATCAACTGATGTTTTCTCAATTACTTCCCCAATACTGCTCTCAATGGTTTCTTTTGAAGAAGTTCTCTTAGGTGCCATGGTAACAGTGACTTCTAGAGAGGTTCTCAACAACTGTTGTACCTGTGGGACAAAAGGACACTCATGGGAAGTAAATGTCACTCTTAAGCAAATCTACATATTGCGCACTTCTCATTAGAAAGAGGGACTAGATGCATGTGGTAAGTGTGCACTATGCAATCGCAACAACCAAGGTGGAATCTTATGGCCTGAAACTACATAATGTGTAGTTCATCTGGGGCAGAGGGCTAGGAGAGACCACGCATTGCACAGTATCAGTGGCCAAGATGATAAGTTGGGTCCTAGAACTACATAGTGCGTAGTTTGAGCCAGCTGGGACAACGCACTATGCAATTCCAGAGGCCAAGATTGTGGCTTGAGACTTAGGATTCTGTAGTGCCAACAAGGGAAAGTGAAAACCAACAAAGTGTAATGCATATTTTCCTAAGCAAAGAGAGGAAAACGAGAAGATCTGAGAGATAGTGTGAAGTTGAGTGTATATCTAACTAAGTGTGAATAAATTCATGTGAAACAAGTGCATAAATTAATCAAATGGAAGGAAAATGAATTACATGAGGAGAGTCGCCGCAATGGTGACCATTGGTGCAAAAACAAGAAAACTAACGTGAAACATGGGGAAGGAAATCTAAAACATCAAAAAAAAAAAAAACAAACAAACAAACAAACAAACACTACTACAAGTTAAAACACCAATAAAAATGAAGAGAAACAAGTGAAGCAACACTCACACATGCCAACTGACAAAAAAGGATAGAAAAAATGACAAAGAATGACAAAAGCAAAATCACCCAGAAAAGCGATGACGATTACACTGAAAGTCCCTTAATCTCCTCAGGAATGATATAGCTCCAAGATAGAGTTTGCAAATGATATCTATAAGTGTCGATTAAATAGATTTCAGTGAATTAGGGTTTATGACGTGCATGCCTAAAATCAAGGAAAAAGTGTCACTTGCCAGAAGTTTCGAAAAATAGCACAAGTGCCTCCTTTGAGATACTAAAATTAGATCCCTATTTTTTAGGGATGCTTTTTTCTTTTTATTTTTCTTTATCAAGCAAAACTTTCCATGCACACTGTCGAGAAAGATTGGGTGGTTTTGGGGAACTGTGAAACTTTTTGGCTTAGTGTAATTCATTGCTTCTGAGATTAGTGAGGATTGTATAGTTTCTGGGCTAATTGTTGTCTTTCCTTCCATGAATACTCCCTTTTGGAGCTCAAGGTTGACTATCAGTCAGGACTCTGCAATTCCCATCATCAAGGATACTTTCCCTCAAGGATTGCACAGTTTCTGGAGGCAAGCCCAAAACTGTTGTGAGACCAAGACGGGAGATCATCTTATGAATTCGAGGAATCAATTAAGTAAGCAAACACAAACGAAAATGAAAATATAAGTCTCAAACGAAGCATGAATACCTAGAACAATGCAATATGAGTTGTTATAGATAAGAAGGGAGCCTCCAAAATCTAGGCATAGGGAAAATTTTGGAGGGTGGTTGTAGCCGCTACAACTCTATGTAAATGTTTCATTATGATGTTGATTGTGTTATGAAATTGGACATGTAATCAATAATTCCCCCCAATGAGTGTAGAATAATAGAATCCAGAAAAATAGTTGGAGGCCCAAATGGTGGGTAGGTTATCATATAGAAAGATATATTGTATACAAGGAAGAAGAGGCCCAAAAAAGGTTGGAAGAAAAGGAAAGTAAGGATAAGGTACATGTCAACAAGGAACGACGAGAGAAAGAGAAAGATAGTCAACAAGAAACTCATGTCAAATAGGACCCACCGAATTCAGAAATAGAGGAGGATGAAGCCCAACAAACCCTTGTGAATTTTAGATCCAACACCGAGCTCTCAGGAAACAACATTAGAAATGCACTTTCTTGGCTTTATTAAGCATATGGAAAACATAATAAAGACAGAAATACTACTCTCAAACAACAAACATGGATCCACCAAAAATCACAGGCTGGATTCAACTTAGGAAAAATAGAAAAACATGTAACCAAGAAAAACAAGAAGTCAATAAAAGTCAAATCGATAAGAAGTAAGAAATGAAAAACAAATTTATATAGATCTCAAGAATATTTTGAAAAATATATAGTTTGAAAAGGAATAAAATTGATGTATTACGTAATTATAATAATTATTTTGTAAAATGAATCTTTCAACGCTTAAAAAGTCGTTGAACTACTAAGAGATGAAATACTGTACGTAGCATGAGAGATATTACAATTAGAAACGCTAATCCTGTTACTAAATAAATGATGTTTTGATCGTAACCTACATTCCCACGAGAAATTGCAAGACCAGATTTAGACAACACCGGCATCATAAGACAACCGGCTATCAAAAAAAACAGAATGGAAAAATGAACGAGATCAATGAATTACAGGGAAATATTTATTTATATTGCTATTATCTCCAAATCACAGTATGAAAATAATAGTATTAAACCTTTAAAATTTCCCCAAGGCATAGTAACAAAATTTCGAAAAGGATTCGTTAGCAAATATTGATAAAATACGTGATTAAGTTTTAATCCGTCAAAATAGTTTGAACCAAAATAGAGGTTTTATAACGCTACATAGGGAACAAAATCTTCATTCTGTTGAACAGTTTACCCCTAAAATGACAACTGGAATCTCATATCAAAATATATTAGGCAGATCGGATTCCCCGTGAATTTCTTTGAAAACCTCCATTGAACTAATTTCATCCTTCAACAAATCGATGCATTGCTTGTGGAAGCCAATATCATTCGAATTCCTGGAAGCCAATATCATTCGAATTAACCTTGAGATGAACAACAAAATCCCTTTTGAACTTGATTTTACTCTGCAATCGAGCTAGCCGCACTCCTCTTTGCTCCTCTAAAAACAGACAAATATATAACTAGCCAGTGCCTCTAAAGATGTAAAAAAAACGCCGAACGAATAAAAACATCGAGTTTGAAATTTTTATAAAATTCCGATAAATAATAACATTCTTTCTGGGAATTTTGTAAATTCTCAAATACAAAGATTGCTATAGTTTTCAATTAATATAATAACTTTAAAGTTTAAAACAAAAATGTAATTTTTTTAATAATTTATAGTTTTAAAATTTTAAGATCAGTAAATATTGAAATGAGAATGTGAGAACCATTCTTAATAATTTAAAGTTGATATTAACTTGTGATCCATTTTAATAATTTAAAATCGGTATTAACTTGCAATAATGCGAGCTAGTTTCTCGTAATAATGCTAGCTAGTAAGGTATAGAGGTTACATATTAAGTTACATATTAATCACACAACGTATTACATATTTAGTGCAAGGTTACATATTAGGTTACATATTATTCACTCAACTTATTACTTCTGAATACCTCCTCCTAATTACGGTATTAGAGTGATCCAATGACTCAGTTGGATGTGCCAATTACATAACCAGAATGGTTGATCTCGAATTACAAAACTAATAAAAGTCCCGGTGAACCTTGCCATTTTGGCCAGAAGAACAGCAGAACTATTCTTCCTCTCATTATCAAACTGAAACAAACTATCTATGGAAAAAGAATCTCTCCCCAACACTAGTTACTAATGTTCGAGCGGTTGTTAAATCCACATGACAGAAACAGTGTGATAGGGCAATCACACTGACAGAACAAGAGGGTCAACGTGTACAGTAATAAGCCATATGCTGACTGTTTACTTCCTCTTTACCCACTTGCGAGCACAAGAGAGCCATTGTGTACCATCATGAGCCACATGTGGACTCTGTTTACTTCCAAAGCTTTCATTATCATGTCTGAACCGCTGCAACATCTAACCCTTACATTAATTTTGGGGGAAACATAAAACAATCCTCGTTTGGAAACATGTTAGTTAAGAGGTAGAATTATAAATTTATAAGAAATTTTTATTTATCATTGGACGGCTTTACAAAAATGAGTAGAGATGGCCATAAATATTTACTCTACTAAGAAATATTGAATGTTTTGTGCGGGTGAATATGCATTCCTTGATTATTGGGGTTAATAATTTGATGGTTTTTGGTTGTGGAATTTTAAGGTATTTGTTTTGTTAATTTTTTTTAAAATGGAGTAGGAATTATTAAAATAATGAATTTTGAGCTATATAGATGAGAAATACAAATGCCCCAAATTTTTTAGAATCTTAAATTTATTTATACATTAAAAGTACAATGAAAAATAACAATTTAGTTTAAAATTTTATCATTTATTTCCAAAACAAACCAAAATATAAAATAGAACAAAACCACAAAATAATAAAAGATAACCATCTAATCCAAAATTTAACCATATATTTCGAAAATAAAACCAAAATATAAAGCAGACTAGCTTACTTGTCAATTAAAACACTCCTTTAATATCGAAATAAAAAAAAATATGGATTCTTAAACAAACACTGTGCACATCGAAACGACACTCAGAATGAATAAAAATCATCTTACTTCAATGAAACCTCTTTCAACCTCTAATTGAAAGGGGAAAGAAGTAGATTCTGGACCATCACAGATAGAGGGAGCCAGAGCAACTAAATATTATGATTGTTAACTATTACGAATGGGATATCCTACCTACAACCCTCTAGTTTCAAAGAAAAACCAAAATATAAAACAGTAAAACAAGATGCGTATTTAGCACCTACAACATTTCAACGCTACATAGCAATTAGATAATGTTCACTTGATGAAAGTTCATTTCTGGACCACATATATCTACAAGAATTTTCTGATTTGGTATTTGCATGTTCTTAGACCAAGTATATCCACTAGATTTTTTTGGTCCCTTATTTGCACAATTCTGGTGAGAATATATTCTTGCTATTTTCCGCCCAAACCATGAAATCAAATGGAAGTCTAAGTTTCCAAATCAACCATATC
>APFE030958498.1:0-10812 GCA_000404065.3 Pinus taeda
CAACAAGGAAGAACAGAGGCCATCATTGGTGGGATAAGTTTCGTTCATTCAAAACTGATCCTAGAAGTGAAGAGTTTTATGCTCTCCCTTTCAACCTGACCAAGTTTTTCCCATCTGTCTGAGGATGAAACTTTATTTTAGAGGTGGGGTATCTGTTTTATCAATAGCCTTGGTCCATTTCGAGAATAATTAGAGTGTCTTCAATTCAGAAAGAGATAACTTCACAGTGTGAAATCTAAAATGTCTATATTTTATATCTATCACTTTGATAGGGAACTGCTTTCATAAATTATCTCAAATGGATGCCTCTATGCACTGGTCAATCATTTTCAGAGCACTTCAAGATCACCACTCTTGGCAAGCAGCAAAAGGAGAATAATGAAAAGAAAAAGTACATTTCAGACTCTCAGAGGGGTCAATATGCTATCTGGACTCCAATTCAAAAGAGGCATGTTGTGCATAGAGTAGTTTATTTTTGTAAGTACTTTTGAAGATGAACATAATGTTTTTGTTGTTGGTGCTTCAAATTGAGCCAATGAGCATTTATCTGGAACTCGAGAGTCATATAGAGCCATTTTATAGTAATGATATCTTAAGCCCCTTGCAAAGGCATTAGTAGGAACTAGCAGTACAATTGCTTTCTGATATTCTCCACGCATAATGCGAGAATTATGAGTTATTCATAACACATTTTTAAAATATTTTTTTTTTGGTAAACGTTGTTTGCCTTTGAAATAAAGACTTCAGCTCCTGTTACAGGGCACTTTAGGCTTACCATTAACTTTAGCTTCATGATTTTCTTCCAAAATGAATGCATGGAAATTATTGCACCAAAAAGGAAATGACATTGGAAAAGTAACAAAAAATATAGTACAACTTTTCATATGGCATTCCATGCAATGTATCACAGATTGCTTTTGGGAATTTTCATCTATTCTTTTGTACTTTTTATTATGTTCTACATATTGGGGATTTTTTTCTTATGCATTTTATGCATCATGATCAAATATGCTTATTATTGTTAGTTTCATCCAAGGTATATACTTTCAACTTTTCATGATAGAATCATTTGTAGTTATCCTGGTGTAGGTAGCATTCACACATGTTCCCACCAATATAACAAGGGTCGCTAGAGTTGAAAGATCATCCCCATGTTGTAAACTCTATCTGATACATAACAACAAAAGGAAATTATGAACATCCATTGAATCTACCTTGTTTTTTAAGAAAGTTCTGAGAATTCTTGGATTGAATGTTTGCTTTGGAGATTGTACATGTTGGTGGAAGAGTGTAAAAGGAAGGTCATCTTCTCTCTGTATTGTTATCTCTAGGCCATCACATGTAGAATACTTCTACACCTTTCTAACCAAGTATAATTTATGTAGTAGTATTAGAACCTGAAAATGTTAGATCCTTGTGTACCTTCAATTGATGCAATGATGCTTCAGCCATATTGGTCGATTCCAAAAAAAGAGGGTTCAATAGTTAGTATATCATCTGAATAGATACCCTCCACATGTGGGTGCCTTGAACCAATAATATGGAGATGTATGCAATTGTTCATATGTGTTGTGCCATTTCAGTTTATTGTCAGCAATTTTGGAGAACACTCTTCGAGCACAACGCCTTCTTCAAACCGTGCCTGACTCCGGATTCGTAGGGGCGGGCATTAAATCTTCATGGGAGAACCTGCAGGGTAAGCCTGTAACGTAGATGGGCAGTTGGAATTCTTATTTGAGCGACTCTGGATTCGTAGGGGTGGGCATTAAATCTGCGCGGAAGAAGCTACATGGTAAGCCTGTAACGTAGATGGGCAGTTAGCGTTCTTATTTGAGCGTTTTGCCATCATAATTGCAGTTGATATTGTGTGGGAATATGCCCATATTCTCACTATAGGTGGGGCATACAAGCATACCCATCAAAAGACAATTGGTTTTGAAATGGAATGAGTTAATACCAGGATATACTCCCGCGACTTTCCACGCCATCATTATCCTTCCTTCCACAATGATTTCATGTTCACATTCAGAAAGATTGGCTACATTTTATTTGTTATTATCATCACAACTATATAAAAAGGCCATCCCTTCCTTCTTATCCTGCAACAATTGAAGCTGATTCTTGTCTAAATTTCATACACAGTGTATCAAACAACATAGTTCATGAGCTCTCTCTTTGCATTTATACCTATTTTTATTCTTCTACGTTGTCAGTCCCATGCTCTTGGGTCTGGTTACATGATCTCCAACATCTCAGAAGCACCAGATGCAAATTCCATAACAGCCCAACTGCAACTCATCCAGAACAATTCAGTGAACAATTCTCTCTATGGCCCTGACATTCAAAGCTTGCAACTACTGCTCAGGTAATTTTATATCTTTTGTTCTTGGTCTTAATTTTCATTTTCAAATGAAAGAAATTTTAAACTGTGTTTTGGGATTTGAATTGCACCATAGTGTTATTACAGGAGAAACTAGATTGAAGTGTAGTTTAGAGTCTATTTTTCATAGAAAAATATAATTTAGTATTTATAGTTACTCTGTATTTATATTTGTTTTATTACTGTGTATATCTTTCTGCTGACTGTGGGTGCACATTTTCCCTGTTTTAAAAACAAAAACAAGTGCATATTAGATTTACGTGGGTCTAAATGAATGCATAAAGAGCATGTGCATATTAGATCTACATGATGCATATCAGATTTGTATGGCTCTGTTCTAGTACAAATAGAGAAATAGGGCTTAACTATATTGAATTTGATCGCGTTTCAGGTATGAATCCAATGATAGTTTGAGAGCTTATATTACGGATGCTAACCAGCCGCGATGGGAAGTTCCGAGTGATATTCTGCCTAGATATGGTGGGGTCAATAGTAGTGATGATTCTCATAATCATACTCATGAATTGTAGTTTAACTAATCCAATAATCCATTCGGCTTTCCAATCACGAGGCATTCAACTGGAGAGACTCTCTTTAATTCCACTGCAAATGCCACTGGCAATTCATTGGTTTTTGAAGAGCAATACTTAGAGGTCTCTACTGCCCTGCCATCGACTCCTTCTCTGTATGGATTGGGAGAGAGCACTCGACAGACATTTCTCCTCAACGTGAATCAGAACTATACACTCTGGAATTCAAACATTGGCAGTTCGAGTACGAATTTGGATCTTTAGGTCTCATCTGTTTTATTTGGATGTGAGAGCAGGAGGCGTTGCTCATGGGGTTTTGCTGCTGAATAGTAATGGCATGGATATTGAGTATGGGGGATCTTTCTTGACATATAGAACAAATGGGGGAGTCTTGGACTTGTATTTCTTCTCAGGTCCTTCTCTGCTTGCTATTGTTTTGAAATACACAACCCTCATCGGTCGTCCTACCGCAATGCCATATTGGTCTTCCGGTATTTCCTCGTATCTTGTGAATTTCATTGATTTTCTGCAAGTTTTTTTCTTCTTTATTTTAGAAAAGACAATCAGTACTCCCACTCCATGCTGATGATATCTTTTTGTCATTTATTGTTTTGATATTTTAGTAACGAATCCAAGGACCTGAAAGTAACCCGTGCATATTGGGGATCCACATTCTTTTTGGCATCCACGTTTCTGGTAAACCAGGGAATTTATCAATTCACCCTCTCCAGAAAGATCCACGGGGTAGATGGTGAGTGCTCATTACTCCACGCCTGAGTTGTCTTGCAAAGAGGTCTGCTTCTACGCATACTTATGTCAAGGCATTGGTGCAGTCCTTTTTTTCTAGTATGTGTGAAAACATCCTTACATCTTGTTTTTCATAGTACAAGTAACTCATTTATCTGTCATGCCAATTTCAGCGTCTAATTATTTTTTCTCCAAGGAAATTGCTGCAAAAAATCATCCTACTACTTTTCCATGATAATTGTAGTAAACCACCCCAACTAGGGGGAGAGATTACAACTCTATTTCATGACTGCTTGAGCTACCATCAAGACTATCAGCATTCAATAACATCAATTACACCATGAAATGTTCATCCCCATTATAAGTGAGATAAACCATCACAACTCAGAGGAGACATCACACCTCTATCTCATAAATGTTTGAGAGATGATATTCTTCTCTGTTCTTGGTGATAATCAATTCAAGTTGGTATGTTTTTCTCATTTTTGGTTTTATTCCCTAGTCTAGGATTTGGCATTGCTAATTTTGTGTTAATGTGTTCCAGGCAAATTTGGAACAATCTTGGCTTCTATTCCAGCACCCATTGTTGCTACCATGTACTGTCTCCTGTTTGGTTATGTTGGTATGTATACACTGTACACAAATCCTATGTGCTGAGCTGCAAAGTCAGTCAACTAGTAGTATCTTAGCTGTTGCCATAATGTATAATGGATGTATGCATAAAACCTTAAGGTTAACTCATATCGGCAGACACTTAGTTGTACATTGCAATTTCAACATATTAGGCTACAACAACAATTCATTGGGTACCTATATTGGCAGACAGTTTGTACCATGCAACTTTGAAATTGTAGGGTAGAACAACAATTCTTTGGGTTTTGCCTCGTTTCTGAATTTTTTTGTATTCTTGATGAGCAGCTGGTGGGGGTTTCAGTTTCCTTCAATTTTGTAATCTAAATAGTTTCAGGACAAAGTCCATCTTGGGCTTCTCTCTGTTTTTGGTATTATCGGTACCACAATACTTCAATGAATTTACAGTTTCTTCTGGTCATGGTCCAATCCACACTCATGGATGATAGGTAGGGCTCTCACAACTTCGTTCAGGGACTACATCGAAATTTTTTAGCTAGCAGTTCGTTGTGGCAACATTCCCTTCAATCTTCAAATTTTCAATGTTTTTAACTTTAAACATTTTTGAATGGCTTTTTCAACAGTTCAATGACATTACCAATGTGATTTTCTCGTCACCACCTTTAGTTACTGGTAGCGTAGCATTTTTTTTGGATAACACTCTACGTATGGGGGAGAGCTCAACAAGGAAAGACAAAGACCATCATTGGTGGGATAAGTTACGTTCATTCAAAACTGATCCTAGAAGTGAAGAGTTTTATGCTCTCCCTTTCATACTAACCAAGTTTTTCCCATCTGTCTGAGGATGAAACTTTATTTTAGAGGTGGGGTCTCTGTTTTATCAATATCCTTGGTGCATTTCGAGAATAATTAGAGTGTCTTCAATTCAGAAAGAGATAACTTCACAGTGTGAAATCTAAGATGTCTATATTTTATATCTATCACTTTGATAGGGAACTGCTTTCATGAATTATCTCAAATGGATGCCTCTGTGCCCTGGTCAATCATTTTCAGAGCACTTCAAGATCATCGCTCTTGGCAAGCAGCAAAAGCAGAATAATGAAAAGAAAAACTACAATTCAGACTCTCAGAGTGGTCAATATGCTATCTGGACTCCAATTCAAAAGAGGCATGTTGTGCATAGAGTAGTTTATATTTGTAAGTACTTTTGAAGATGAACATAATGTTTTTGTTGTTGGTGCTTCAAATTGAACCAATGAGCATTTATCTGGAACTCGAGAGTCA
Organism: Pinus taeda; assembly: GCA_000404065.3. Taxonomy (NCBI): domain Eukaryota; kingdom Viridiplantae; phylum Streptophyta; class Pinopsida; order Pinales; family Pinaceae; genus Pinus; species Pinus taeda. The sequence continues at coordinate 5,533 of APFE030958498.1, forward strand.
TATAGAGTCATTTTATAGTAATGATATCTTAAGCCCCTTGCAAAGGCATTAGTAGGAACTAGCAGTACAATTGCTTTATGATATTCTCCATGCATAATGCCAGAATTATGAGTTATTCATAGCACATTTTTAAAATATAATTTTTTTGGTAAACGTTGTTTTCCTTTGAAATAAAGACTTCAGCTCCTATTGACAGGGCACTTTAGGCTTACCATTAACTTCAGCTTCATGATTTTCTTCCAAAATGAATGCATGGAAATTATTGCACCAAAAAGGAAATGACATTGGAAAAGTAACAAAAAATATAGTACAACTTTTCATATGGCATTCCATGTAATGTATCACAGATTGCTTTTGGGAATTTTCATATATTCTTTTATACTTTTTATTATGTTCTACATATTGGGGATTTTTTTCTTATGCATTTTATGCATCATGATCAAATATGCTTATTATTGTTAGTTTCATCCTAGGTATTTACTTTCAACTTTTCATGACAGAATCATTTGTAGTTATCCTGAGGTAGGTAGCATTCACACATGTTGCCACCAATATAACAACGGCTGCTAGAGTTGCAAGATCATCCCCATGTTGTAAACTCTATCTGATACATAACAACAAAGGGAAATTCTCAACATCCATTGCATCTACCTTGTTTTTCAAGAAAGTTCTGAGCATTCTTGGATTGAATGTTTGCTTTGGAGATTGTACATGTTGGTGGAAGAGAGTAAAAGGAAGGTCATCTTCTCTCTGTATTGTTTTCTCTAGGCCATCACATGTAGAATATTTCTACAACTTTCTAACCAATTATAAGTTATGTAGTAGTATTAGAACCTGAAAATGTTAGATCCTTGTGTACCTTCAATTGATGCAATGATGCTTCAGCCATATTGGTCGATTCCAAAAAAAAGGGTTCAATAGTTAGTATATCATCTGAATAGATATCCTCCATGTGTGGGTGCCTTGAACAGATAACAAGGAGATGTGTGCAAAGGAACCTATTCAAATGGAGATACATCAATAGGTGGAGCACTCCAATGAAACAAATTCCATAATAAGTTGACTGGTTCACTTCTTAAGGAAGATGCTTGTTCTTTCAAATATACGTTGGAAAAGGTCAGTGCCTTGGTTTACTTGTTTGCTCAATTGCCTTCTTAAGGAAGATGCTATTTCTTTTAAATATAGGCTGGAAAAGGTCAGTCCCTTGGTTTACTTGTTTGCTCAATTGCTGTGGGAATGTACCATTTTGAGGAAGATGAACGTATTTGGAATGGCCTACGAAGGTTGGAGTACCCACTTTGGGGCCCCACACATATTTGAAAGTGTTTCTTGCAGAAGTATTTACCCTTGAAGCACCTTTGGAAGATGGATGTTAAGCATTGAAGTCCTTTGTTTCCAATGTTTATGGAGGTATTCCTCTCTTCGGGGGCTATTTGGTGTAGAGTATTGTACATATGGCATAAAAAAACTCAATTTTTATATACAAATATGTGGAATAAGTTCTCCCTCTGGCAACTATTTTTTTACCTATTATAGCCCTAGAGTCAGTCCTCCAACAGCAATGCATCTTTCCTCTTCAAAAATACTATTATTTTCTTTTACAACTACACATATAACATAAAACTTAAAAGCTAATTGGAACAAAACTAATAGTATATACTATATATTGTCAAACAAAACATACCATAAATCTCAAACTTCAGTATATAGGAACAAAGCAACCCTACCAATAATTAATCTTCTACATGACTTGGACATATATAATTTTTTTATCCATTATTATTTTCTTAATTTTAAAAACCAAAGTAATTTTTTTATCAAAATTCTACCGCGCTTATTTGTTAATCAGGTAGTTGATCTATTTCATTATGTACTCTACAATGATTGATGTCAAACTATGAAAGGTTTGTAACTTTTCTATCACGAATATGCTTTTTTTCCTTTTTCTTGATTTTGTCAAAGATTAGGAATTACGGGGGTGTTGATTATAGTTTTAGTTGTAGCCTTTCAACTTTTTGGGCTTATTTGCTTATATCAAACATTTGTGAAGGGTTTCAACCAATTAACATTTCATTGAGTATATATCTACAAATCAGTGATTTTGGGATCAAATCCCACAAAGAAGTTCTATACTTGCTCTTCAAATTCCTTCAAGCATTTGAAAGCAAAGAAAATGAATTATCAATATAATTTTACCGTAATAAAAAACAATTAGAAAGCGTTTAGCCGGCTCAAATTGCCCATCCATTAGGCTTGAACCAAAATCTCTTCTAGAGAAATTCAACAATTCTAATTTAATAATCCTATTGGCCTCGCTTTGTACCTTTTGGGACAATTGCTAGTTTAGAAGTTTCCTTACGTAGGAGAAACTACATTGCTGGATTAGTTGAGCCCTTATGCCAGCTTAAGAACTGCTTCATTGCAAGAATCCTACAAGAGGGTAAGTTTGATTGAATTTTCTTGTTGATAAGTTATTAGAAACACCAAAAACAGGGAGAGAGAGTGTAATTTGACCCATTTGAACTAGTCAGAATCACCATTTCAGAAGGATAAAGGCTTTGTTGGGACCATGACTGGGTGATCTCCCTATTGTTGATTCAGTCATTTTTTCCATCAAAAGGCTTGAAGGCTAGGATTAAAAAAACCCTAGCTCATGCAAGGAAGGGAAGAAAAGAAACATGTTGATAATGAGGATGATGAGTTCGCAAATGGATTTCAATGATTCCTCCAAGGAGGAAAATATCAAGAGGGAGTTGACAATTCTTTGAAAAGGTAAGTACTTGTATACTTATTCCTTGATAATTATTGTTTTACAATTATTTGGCCTCTTACCTTTGTTTCATTTTTTGGGTTATAATTTTTCTTCTAGGGCATCCTAGTGAGGATCAAAGGTATATCATGAAGGTTGACAAGGCTCTAGCAACAAATGGAAGCACTGGAAGAACGAGGCAAAATTTATGACAAGAGGGTTCTTCCAAGATCAATAGTTTGTGTTCAAGAGAGAAATTGTACTAATCATACTTGATGACCAGAAGAGCTCCTAGATCAGAGGGAGCAGGTAGGCCAACAAATTTAAGGAATTCTATGATGGAGGAAATTTTGTCGAAGAGATGTCATTGGTGACTTCGAAGTGAATCTCAAGATGAAGTATGTGGAAGATGGAATCAAAGAGAAGTACAAAGAAATATTCATGAGAATTATTTGAGAAAGAGGGAGAGGACTATGTGGAGACTCTCGTTTTCGGCTACACTTATGTTACAACTATTATTTTTCGAGCTTCTATTATGTTTTCAAAATTACATCAAGTGGATGTGGAGAATTCTTTCCTCAATGGAGTATTTGAGGAAGAAGAAGTGCACATAGAGCTACGTCAGGGATTTGAGGTACATGAGAGGGAATCTCATGTTTGCAAAGTAAATAAGGTTTTGTACAGACCCCAGACACAATATTTTTGGTTATATGGATATCAAATCTCGTAGTAGACCTCTTTACCGTATGATTTGTCTCTGGCGGGAGTGAAAGGACTCACGTGAGAGAGGGAGTAGCAGTGGTAAGAGGATTTTCCTTCATGACCTGGGTTTGACCTGGGTTTGATTACTAGTTAGTTCTAATTTATTTTGACTTGAAAAATCATATTAGTATCCCTTTTTGAATTGAACAATTTTTCTAAGAAAAGGTGGCTAGTTTTTCCCTAGTTAGGGTTTTCGCAAGGTAAAAATTTGTGTCTTTTTTGTTTGGTTGTCTCTTCATGATCCTACTCTCATTATTTTTTTATTGTTGATATTTCCTATGTATAATTGCTTAATATGAATGTGATATAAGATGATCTAGTTAATGAATCATTGGAAAGCCATTACTATTATAGGAACCGTGAAAATTCAACAAAGTGGAGCACAAAATCCAGCTATTTTTAGACTGTCCAATGCCAAACATTGGGTTGTACAAGTGGAATTTTATAGAGACAAACAATGTGAAGAACAGATGTAAGAACTATTGGAACATGGTGTTTCTTGACCAAGTACCTCACCATGTCGTTCACCCCTTATAATTGTGCCTAAGAAGGATGCAACATGACAGATGTGCATTGGTTATAAGGTTCTATAAAAACATATGCTCATGATAGAGTAACCCTTTCCTAAGAATTTAGGGCAGTTAGCATTAGATAGATTATTCTATAATTGATAACAATTTATGAAATTATTTTACTATTTATCTTACCTTGACCTTCTTCTTATGAGTGTATGTTTTTACTTCATCAAACTTCTACCAAAATAAAGAAACAAGAACCCAAGAAGTTGGCATTCTGGCAAGGCCAAAAATTCTCGCACATAATTCTTCTTATAGAGATTCTAATTGACGAACACCAACACCATTATACTTGACCCTCTATGCCACTCGAAGACCAAGACACCAATCCTCTTCCTATGTTACTATTGAAATCATCAGCATAGATACTCCAGGGTTGCTCTTTTATCGAAATCTTGAATGAGGTTTCCACATATATGACTGATGTCTATCCTTAATTTCACCGAGATCATAATTGTCTTATAGTTACACACTTAACTAAGATTACATTCGTATGACTGTGTCTTCATTGAGATCATATTACTGCACCCTTGAGACAAAGTATCCTCAAATTAGGTTATGCCGAGATGGTTTATGCCATTAGGGTTTACTTCAATGAAATCTTCTCCTTCACCGAGATTGTGCCTTCAAGGAGGAGTCTCTATCATCATTTCTGAGATCCTGTGAGATATCTCAGACAAGTCAAAGATATTGTCTTCACTTAGCTATCTGAGATATTTTTTCGTACTGTACCATCCCAAGTCCTAAACACCTCTGAAAACTTTAGAGGTATCTGAGATTTGTCCTATGTTTTTTTGGATACATCGGTTGGGTATATATAGCAGTTATGACTCCACTTGAGCTGACTTATCCAAGTGAACTGACATGTCATCTTTTAATAATTTAATAATTTTTACTATGCAAACAAACATGATGTTCTATTCATAGCTTTTCTTGCAGACTTCTTCTTTGAATGATGGTGCTTGTCCTGGAGGATTGCTAGACTCTTGGTTGACCCATTTTAATTACATAGATGCTCAAGTAGAGCTCTTCAATATGATTTCGAATCTTTGACTTTCTAGCACTATTGAAGAAGTAAGAAACTCATTCATATTATTTATAAAAATAATAACTATTTTTCTTGACAAATGGAAAGATCAAAATTGCATTGGCAAATACCAAAAGTAGTTACACTCTTCTTCACCACCTCTACTC
>APFE030958506.1:0-16833 GCA_000404065.3 Pinus taeda
ACCCTTTCAAAGTTGCAATATTGCATAGGGTTATGATTGCAATTAAATTCGTCAATATTTAAGCCTCTAGTGTTAAAGCACCGAGAATGCCTTGAAACATTTAGCTAAGGAAATCAGTCACAAAAAAAGAAAAGGGTTGAAATTTTCTCTCTCCTCAAGGGGGTCACATGGCTAAATGTCATTGGATTCGATAAACAAAATGTGGCTACACACGGTTGGTTCTGATACATGACACTTGACAAGATATGGTTGGTTCTGATAAGGACCACGAGATAGCTGACATCAGCATGACGCAGTGGTACGATGGACACATGGCAGAAAAATTTAGCATTTTGAGGGGTCATAAGGGGCCAAAATAGGGTGACACATGTCACCACTCCCAAGGTGACACGTGGTAGAGGATGACATCACATCAGCCATTGGAGGATCATAATTGTCTCTCCTAGTGAAAATTTTGATTATGATCCATCGATATAGGGGTTCCAACACAGGGGCTGACCTGTGGTCGCATAAAGAGCCAAAGATCCAAGGTCTTAGTGCAGAGGGTGATCGGCAATTGGCAATCGGAAAAACAACGCATCACTCCTAGTGAAACCTCCGATTATGATCCGTTGATAAAGGGGCTCTAACACAGGGGTTGGCCCTCAATCACAAAAAGAGCCAAGGATCAAAGGACTTAGCGTAGAGAGTGATCAGAAAAACAACACATCACTCCATAGTGTAACCTTTGATTGTGATCTTCCGATAAGGGGGCTTTGATTTTATGCTAGAGCATGGTCTAGAACAACTTAAAGGACCAAGGGTGCCTAACCATTTACAAAGTAAAATAGTCCCCGGACAGGAGTCTAAAGGCCATAGTGCCTTAAGGCTAAGAACTCAGTCATAGCCCCTAGTCATATGACGAAAAAGTACTGAAAGGGTTCAAAGCAAAAGGGGCCTAAGGGGACCAGAACTCGTTGTTTCACAATGTTTTGCAGTGTTAGGTGCCCATACTAGAGAATCCTCGATATCACACCATGGTTAATTTATGAGGTGTGTTGCATTTCGATAACATGGTATAGAGCTTTGAAGATATATAAGTTGGCATTTGCAATATTAAATGAAAGCATCGAGCGGTGGTAAATTAGTATGGGGCTCAGGGAAGACTTATGCTTCAACATGGAGCTCCACTCAGTCATACAATGTAGGACTACCAGATCGCTCTTCACTTCCACTCTGAGACAAGTCAACACAGTTGATTACTACCAACTCCAGAGAGTGGTGAAGCCAAACAATTAAGGTGAAAGTGACAGGCAGACTGGCCAGATCATTGAGGTAGAGACATGACCTGAGAAGATGCCATAACAAGGGCGTCTAAGAGATATTTTCCTCCCATCATCATTCTATTTTCCTTTTTCTTATTATTCTATAATTTCTATATTTTCAAGAATGGAATCAAATCATTTGTGGGCAACAGCCTTTGCATGCCGAGACAGTTGGTCTATCAGACAGCTGGAGCTCGAGATGGGATATTTTGTAACTATTAATTCAAATCTCTCCTTCTTCTTATAAACAGGGGGAAGAAACACTTAATAGAGGTTTCAGAATTATGCACTTGCAGTGGCCCAAATTATGTCATTCCACTTTGGTTCTAATTTCTTGTTCATGAGGGACTCAAGCGATGTATGGCTAAATATAATGGACTAGTATATTGGACTTATTTTGAGCACTAATGAAAATTTTTGGTGATTCCAATCATGGTTGTAAGTAGTATGTTTTCCCCTATGTAAATCTCATTTCATGTAGGTTTCTCTTCTACTGAAATTATGTAATGAAGTTGTCAGTCTCTTTCTCTCATGGTTATATGTAAGCTACTAAGTAGTAGCAGTACCTGTGTTATTTAAAGATTTACTTATGTACCTTTATGAGGACATATTTACATATGTTTATTAGTGATAAGTGTATCCATGAGCTATAGAACATGAAACCTTAATTCGCGCTCCGCAATTCCTGTCATTCCATCCCTTTTTCTTTCCATCCTTCTGTCGGAACATTGTTGCTTAGGATTATGTCTTGTTTACAACCCTATGCATCTATTTCCTTCATTTCTCTCCTCCTCTTCACCTTTACTACAATTTCAATATCAAGCTACCCATTGTTGTGCATCGGCCATCAGAACAAGACATTCCTCTTTGAATTCAGCCCGATTCACCCCTTGCATTTGGATCCATGTATATGCTTGAGTTCTCCTTGATGAAAGACTATTGAACTAGCCCCCCTTTATTATCTTTCCAAACTACGTGACAATTGGAGTGCAACAGAAACCCCTCATTGATAATCTTCCATGCACTCCTTTATCTAAGATGTCCTAGGAACTAGTCTACAAACAACCCAGAGGTTGTCTCTAGGAAGCTTTCTATATCTCCTGAAGCACTTGTGCGACAAGTGCTAGAAAAAGTGACAACAAGTGTCATGTTATTATGGTTGTTATATTTGCATGTTGTCATGATGTTTTCCTTTTGAGCGGGTCTTTCATCGTAAATATTACAACAAGCTAAGTTATAAAGCTCCATGGGCAGTATGTTTGCTTTTCAATGGTTTTGCTGAGGTCTTCATGTGGGTTAACACCGAGGATGGTGTTCCCCAAGGGGGGCCTTCTATAACATTCCTGGTGAAAATTCCATGTAATAAAAGTTAATAAAGGAAAAATAAGACCACGGTTAAGGGACACTTATTCCAAGTTGAACATTGGACAAAGATATCCTAGTGGGCATCATTGGATGTGTGTTTTGGCTAAGGAAAATTGGCCAAGGCATTAAAAGGAAAAAAGGCATTTTTGACACATTTATTTATGAAAATAAAGGAAATTAGGAGAAAAGTAAGGTGAAAGGTCACAGGTTGCATGTGAGGAAAATGAAGGAAAATAATGGAAAATGAAGAAAATAGAGGCCTCATTAATAAAAAGGCTTATGAGGATTAGTTGGTAACCTTTTTCAGTTTAAGTTTGGAACTCTCTCATTATTCTCTCTCTCTCACTCACTCTTGGTCACTTAGAGTTTTCTTGGAAGCACTTTAGCTTTGGAGCAAGGAAGGAAAAGCAAGCAAAAGGAAAGGAAGGAAAGCAAGATCAAGTAGCTTCAGTAGGAATACTTGTAGGTAACCTTTTGCATGTGTGATTTCCTAGCTAGTTTGGACATGCATGGCTTTGCATGTTGGTGTATGGTTCTCTTGTTGTCGGTGGCATGGTTTTTATGGGTTATGAAAGTGGCTTCCAGCCTAGCCTTGCCTTTTTCTGGATGCCATGGTATGTTGGGATGTTTATCTTGGTTTTGAGATTTGGTTTACCGGATGGATTTCAGAATCCAGGGCAGAGGTGGTCTCAAGTTTCATTCCCAAAGGCCTAGGAATTCCTTGACCGGTTTTGGCAGAATACACGATAAATATTGAGGGAGAAGTCTCGATTTAGGGCATAGTGATATGGGTTTGGATTGCAATAAACCCTGAGAGACTGGTATTATTTTAGGGCCTAGTGATCTTGGATTGGATTGTGGTAAAGCCTAAGAGACAAGGAGACAAAAAATTCCTCAAGGATAGTGATGGATTCTAGATGGCATTTCAAGTTTAGTTCAGTTGTGATCAGAGCATCGATTTTGGTGTGATCACGATTTGATGAGGGTGGAGGTGGTTTAATGTTTGGAATCCCTTGGTTGTTCTTGGATTGGTTGTTCTATGTGATCCCACATTCATTATTGGAAAATGGCATGGGGGTGGTTAGCTGAAAGAGAGATTTGGTTCAGCCATGTCTATGGTCAGGTGGTACATGGAAGTCCCGAACCTGGTTGGATTTTCCTATGATTAATAAAAGCTAAGTTCTCTTAATTTTGAACTGATTTATATGTGAATTTAATGGTTTCCATCTCTCTAATATTTATATGGTTTGATGTTGGTTATAAGCATGGTTAAATGACTATTTCATGTCATGGTTATTTCATGTATTTACTTGTAATTGTTAAATGGATGGATGCACGACCTAATTGTTGATATAATAGTTCAATGGAGATGGAGTTGATCCTTTTGGTTATGTTTCATAAGTTCTTTCAGTGATTTATGCTCTATCTTGTATCCTAGACATGTAGGTTGCATTGATGCCAAGTGTTTAACAGAATGCCAGTCCCGGTTGGGGATGCTCATTCTTATTCTTGAGGTTGATTTTTTATTTATCAGCATTATTATCATGTCTTTGATGGATTCTGAAGGTTGTAGCAAGCTCTAGGTAGAGGTAGAGATTCTGAGCTAGAAAAGTGGCTCAAATCTCGGGTTTGTTGGCACGGGTCTGCTAAGAAAAGTCGACAATCATTGGCACATAGGCCTATGAAAGCGAATTTTGGTTGTTATACGTTGTCATGCCTATAGCATGAGAGTGACCAGGGGTTAAAAGGCTTAAATCATCTCTAGAACTCAAGGATAGGATGTCTAAGTGGCTAACATGTCTCCTAAGGGTGTTGTAGCTGATGTGGATGGGTTTGTTTGACATGTTCTATCGTTCCATTTCCTTAGGGTCACCAAGGAATTTGAATCCCTTATAGTAGCCTCTCTCGTCACATGTTTACCCCAACTGGCAAGTTGCTTTGGTGGACTTGGGAGGAGGGGGTGTTACAATTAACCAGCTTAGTCAAGCAATGGTTAAGCCAACCAAACTCTATTGGAAGGAAACTAAACATGTGTTTATATATCTCAAAGGCACCACTCAGTTTGGTCTTTAATACAAACGAACAGAGGGAGTGAAGCTTCAAGGCCTCACAGATGGAGATTGGGCAGGAATTCCATCCGACATAAAGAGCACATCAGGGGGAATCTTTAGTATTGGGCCAACAATAGTTTCTTGGTACAGCAAGAAGCAAAGATCAGTTGCTCTCAATTCGGCAGCAACATAGTACATGGTTTCTAGTCAAGCAACATGTGAGGCTATCTGGATGAGGAAGATCCTTGCTAGGTTATTTGATCAGCAGATGGATCTTATAGTGATTTACTGTGACAATCAGAGTTGTATAAAACTCTCTGACAATCCATTTTTTCATTATCAGTCCAAACATATCAACATCTAGTATCACCATCTACGAGATTGTGTGTAGAAGAGAATCATGTTGTCGAAGTACATTCTTACAAAGGAACAAGATGAAGATATTTTGACAAAGGCATTGTCAAGATGCAAATTTGAGTTTCGTAGAGGTAGGATCGGGGTAGTTAATCCCTTTCTTGTTGAGACGGAGTGTTGAAAATGCGACAAGAAAATCCTAATTTAATTTTCTCCTTGAATTAAACTGGGAATAAAATTGTAATTCCACATCCGACATGACAACTTGTATTAGTTAACTAAGTTAATTTGACTTAGTTGGCTCAGTTAATTCAAGTTGAGGGTCTAACTGGAGTCATGTAGAGTGTCTCCTACATTATAGGAGCCCTCGTTGAGTTTATTTTGAGTTGTAATTAATTAATTTGGTTAAATTCAGTTAAACTAGTTCCAACGGTTTGAGGAACTAGTGGGAGGTCTAGTAGTGTGGTGTTGCTTGCAATAGAGTGTGGTGATGCCTGCAATGATCAACTAGTAAACTGATGATTCACTCATAAATAACTCATGCATTTCAGATTAGAGAAAGACCCAATTGAGATTGGAGTTTAAGGATACTGTATTATCAGTTGTATAATCATCTAAATTGTACACGTGGTGCATGCAGTCAGAGGAAGGCCTATGAGGATTGTGCAATTCATATTGAGGAATTTCCCTAATTAATGGGGGGCTCATTCCTTGATGAACAACGCAAAAATTGGGCAAACGAAAAATTGATTAAGCATTGGCTTGGACTTTTCTAGGAAGTTGTGTGACAGATAAAGATAGTGTAGAGGTTACTTGGGCTTGAGAAAAGCATCGTAATCTTCTCATATTTTCTGACTAATGCAATATACAGAAAGCAGAGGTTTTTAGTTGTGGATTTCACTAGGAAATCATTGTGTAATGTGTTGATACAATTCTTTCTCTTGTATGCTTTTTGATTTCGCGATCATTTAATTGTTTATGCTAATGAGCAGAGTAGATTCAAGTATATTGTTTTAGCATATTAAAACTAGTGTTTGCGCCAGATGCTACAAAGGAAACGCCGTAAGTATTTCCAATGACATTTGCATATTTGTTAGGATTTTACACAAGTTTGTGCTAAAGCAGTTTCCAAGGCTTATGACAATCGTTTTGTATCTTAATAATACACTTGGATTTCAATTCATAAAAATCTAACTTCTTGATTTGAGATAATCATCAAAACTTAGTTGGTTTGCATGGAATCTAGTCTTCTACCAAATACAGATATTGGTAGATAAGAGGGCATATGACCTATCCTTGTTAAGGGGAGGATACTTAAATATACAGCCATGTCCATTGTGACCCTTATGGATCTTTCTTTTGTTTTCCTCTGTGTATATAGTCTTCAGCAAATACAGATATTGGTAGATAAGAGGGCATATGACCTATCCTTGTTAATGGGAGGATACTCAAATATATAGCCATGTCCGTTGTGACCCTTATGGATCTTCCTTTTGTTTTACTCTATGTATATAGTCTTCAACAAACACAGATATTGGTAGATAAGAGGGCATATGACCTATCCTTGTTAATGGGAGGATACTCAAATATACAGCCATGTCCATTGTGACCCTTATGGATCTTTCTTTTGTTTCCTTCTATGTATATAATCGACACTCTCATGGAGAATTTTGAATAGTATTGAGTAAACATTTTAAGGTGCACTTATTTCAAGACCTGGGAGATGATGGGGAGTTTTGAACTCGATATGGTCATCATTAGGCCCTCTCTACATGTTCTCCTCTGTGACAACTTTTTCAATCAATTGAAACATGGCAAAATAGATTGCAAGCCAGAAGCATCTTTAATCCTATCTTGTAGTCTAAAATACGTTATAGAATGTGTTCCCCTTTACCATGCATTTATCTCAATATTTAAATTACACATCATGATTTATCAAATCTACAATCATGTTGAACAATTCAAGCTATAAAATTCATCCCATTCATATGTAGTACATAACAAAATCACCTCTGGAAGCAAGATAATTACAACCACTAATGACACATCCTATTCTTCCAAACCTATATTTCGTGTACAGGAAGTGGATCATTAATCCAGATAATTAAACCCTACCTGAGGCACCTTACTAAATATATATCATATCTATAGTGGGCACACTGCGCCAACGTCCAACTTCTGACTATGGGACATCTTATTGTATCACATTCAAACATTACTTCTTTGTCTGGACTACAATAATATATACCCATGATATGTATCTCTATACTGCAAAATCCAGATAAAGGTGTCGATCAATATATATCATGGTGTTTGGAGCTTTGTGAGACTCTAGAACACTTGGGCCCTTGCTCTGTTTTGGTTGTTATCTCAGAAGTCATGTTTCCCACATATCAACAAATAGAAATTAGACAAAAGTTGAAGAAGAGCAGCAAAAACAGAGAGAATTCAAAATCAAAAAATGGCTTTTTAACCATCTGATGGTGATTTTTAATTCACAACCACGTTTATGCCTCCAAGATTCCTGTTCCAAATGTTGTATATCCTGACAGTCTGCTTCAATGAACTAATGCTTCAACGAACCATCTGGAGTCTTGCCTGCTTCATTAAGGTTTTATGACTCTAATTAGTTAGCAATTCCTCTACAGCCCGTGGACGAAATTCTGAATGGTAATTACTTTCGATGGGTCTTAATTGTAAGCCTACTTCAAACAGCTAAGTAAATTTTAGAAAGTAATTGTTTTAGTGGGAATCCAATAAACTGCCTGTCATGCAGGACGGGTTGCTCTAACTGACCTGTGCAACCTATGTCCCCCAGGATTACTAGCTTTTTGTTATGAGTCAAGCAGTTCACTCTCCATTGAATTAGCTGAAATTTGGAAGAAGGTGGTGTAGAAGTAAATGCTATTTTGAAAGCCTGCAAACCAGGGAACAAATTTTAGTTCCTATCCAATATTCATGTGTTTGACATCTTAGATCTGCCATTTCTGAACAAGGTCTGTGTGGGAGGAAATCTTCTGAGAACTGCCTCTTGTATTGCTTAGTTACATTAGTTTCACATCAGAAGAACATGCATTGGGACTCATTCACCCAGATAGCGGCACTTGTTGCTATGACTTATTCCTACTTAAAGGTTGAAGTACAGTTTGTTTAGCTATCTTCTTTAACTGGAAGAGAATATGGATGTCTCCATTTTCAAGATAATATCAAAAGAACAGTTTGGTTTTCTTTGATAAAAAAGAAATCCAAAAGGAAATGAGAGCAGCATAAGAAGGATTACATACTATAAGGGTAAAATAAATTGCCAAAGTTTATGCTTTTATTTCAAGCCTAATGATTACAAATTATTAAAAAGAAAAAAGAATGGTTTTGACTTCATGATAAAATTGAGGGGAGAGTAACGGTTGGGAGCACAGATAGCCTCGAAGGAACCAAAGGATGTGCAGATGGAGGTGATGGTTAATGGAGTGGAGAATCCATTGTGAAATTTCTGACATTTTAGCTTCTAATGGTTCGATAATGGTTTCAATCATGAATCCATTGTGAAATTTCTAACATTTTAGCTTCTAATTGTTCAATAATGAATCCGTTGTGCATTGCTCCAATTATAGAAAATTCCAGCCCTAAGTGATTCTTTCTCTTATGATCTCAATCAAACAAATCAATTATTGAATTTAATTAATGTAGAAATTAATTTTGGACCATAGCAACAATCATACAATAGTTGGGAAAGTAAATAGGAAGCATAAAACAGTTTTCGCATACACAGGTAATTTCTCTTTCAGAATCAACTTCTAATTCCTTATTCAAAGCCTACAATAAAACCTCCACAATCTACCTACCAATCTAGCAGCTCCACAATTAATCAAACTCACCTCAGAAACAGATCTGCACAAAAACTGAGAAGAAACAACCTACAGAGAAAACTATATAGCTTGCTATAGGGTCTGTTGTAGTACCCTATAACATCACATAGGTCACAATCAAAAGCTGAAGATGGTCAGTGAGGCATGACAAAAAGCTGCCAGCAATGATGGCACTGCACAAAGGAAGTTTGTGCAAGGAGGTTATCACATCAACCCAGGAACTTGCACTCCTAAGCTAGCTTCCAATTGGTAAAGCTTTCTGTGTGAGCAATGCTTTGTGAACCGTCTCAAAATTGTTACATATGTATGAATATTCACAACACACACCCAACAACAATGTTGAGATACACACAATAATCCCAAAATAGGGACATCCAGTTATGCCACTGCAGTAAGATCACCTGAAATATCACATAGAAAATAGCCACAAACCAAAGATGGCCCATGTGGCATGGCACTGAAACCGTTGACAATGTTAGTAACAAAGTGAGGAAGGATACTATGACATTAGCCAGGGACTTGCACACCAAAACCAATTTCTGGCCTGATAAATCTTTTGTTCACGGATGATATGTTATAAACCATATACATTTCACACTTTGCATATGTATAGAAGCTTAGTTGAAGGAATTGAAACTGAGAAACAGAAACAGAAAATGGGCAGGAGACAATATCTGATTTTTTTAAAGGGCAATACAAAGAGAAATCAGTCCCGGAGCTTTAGGCATTACCCTGTTCTATAGTGTATGCTGACATATCAGAAGAACATGCATTGGGACTCATTCACCCAGATAGCAGCACTTGTTGGTATGACTTATTCCTTTTTAAAGGTTGAAGTACAGTTTGTTCAGCTATCTTCTTTAACTGGAAGAGAATATGGATGTCTCTGGTATAACTGGTACGGTACAGTGGATTTATAGTTCTTCTTTTGACTAGAGGTTATCATGGAGTTTGGATCTTCTATTATGGTGCAGCCCTTCATTTATGCGGAGTTAGTTACAATGATTCTTTGTAAGCATTCGGGCTCTAAGTCCCAAAATGACAGGAGCAGCAATGATGCACCCTGCTTTATACATGAAGGTATGGATCCTTAACTCATCAATCTTATCTTTATACAAAAGGAATCTCAGTTTTAGTTTTATGTAGATGACCAAATATCTCGAAAAGCGGCCATCTTATTTGACACCATGCATTTTAGCAGCACCCATAAAGAGTTGGAAGTATTGATGGATACTGGTTTTCATTTCAAGCATGTCCTAATTTCCATTCTTAGGCCTTTAATAACTGTTCGTGTTCGAGTATTTACCTTCTCTATATCAATTTTTTTTTTTTGGACTAGCTTTCTCTTTCAAAATTAGGTCATTTAACTTTTGATGGTGTTCAAGATGTTTATTTGTTTTTATTTTAGTTATTTATTTTAACCAAGCACTTACTCCTTGATACATTGTACTTTCGATCATTATGAATGTAATCATATTCTTAGACTAGTTACCTTCTTGATCTGTTAATAAGTCTAAATCTGCACAGAACATTGCACAATCCCTACTAATTGCATGTCGCAATTCGTTGTGTCATTTAGTTAGCAATCAAAACATAACTCATGATGTATGATATTATACCAGCAACAATATAACTCATGTTGTATGCTACTATACCAGCAAGTTGGAATCATCAAAAATAATTTGAGCTAAAAGTGACCAGGTCTGATTGTTTGGGGTACCTCAATTGGTATGCATGTACCATTCATATTCAGTTTAGTGGCTTACAAAAGTAAGTGGACTAGACCAGGCTCTTAGTTGGAAAGGGTAAGGTATTTGATTTTTTGTTTTCTCTTTAGATTTCAGCTTTGGTATTTCAGTATTATAGGAGGGAAGAAAAGAATATTAGATAACAGTTAATTGTCTACCTTCTACCCAATGCTACATGGCTATATACAACCAAATCACCATTAAAAAGTTTTTACTCCGACAGATTCCGAATGGCCATTAATAATACCCCATGTGTCTATCACATCCATGTAGAAGAGTAGCACAAACAGAGAGAATTCAAAATCACAAAATGGCTTTTTAACCATGTGATGGTGATTTGTAATTCACAACCACGTTTATGCCTCCAAGATTCCTATTCCAAATGTTGTATATCCTAACGGTCTGCTTCCATGAATTATTGCTTCAATGAACCATCTGGAGTCTTGTCTACTTCATTAAGGTTTTATGACTAATTAGTTAGCAATCCCTCTACAGCCCGTGGAAGAAATTATGAATGGTAATCACTTTTGATGGGTCTTAATTGTAGGCCTACTTCAAACAGCTAAGTAAATTTTAGAAAGTAATTGTTTTAGTGGCAATCCAATAATCTCCTTGTCATGCAGGACGGGTTGCTCTAACTGACCTGTGCAACCTATGTCCCCCAGGATTACTGGCTTTATGTTTTGAGTGAAGCAGTTCACTCTCCATTGGATCAGCTGAAATTTGGAAGAAGGTGTTGTAGAAGTAAATGCTATTTTGAAAGCCTGCAAACCAGGGAGTAAATTTTAGTTCCTATCCAATATTTATGTGTTTGACATCTTAGATCTTCCATTTCTGAACAAGGTCTGTGTGGGAGGAAATCTTCTGAGAATTTCTTCTTGTATTGCTCAGTTACATTAGTTGCACATCAGAATAACATGCATTGGGACTCATTCACCTAGATAGCGGCACTTGTTGGTATGACTTATTCCATTTAAAGGTTGAAGTACAGTTTGTTCATCTATCTTCTTTAACTGGAAGAGAATATGGATGTCTCCATTTTCAAGATAATATCAAAAGAATAGTTTGGCTTTCTTTGATAAAAAAGAAATCCAAAAGGCAATGAGAGCAGCATAAGAAGGATTGCATACTATAAGGGTAAAAGAAATTGCCAAAGTTTAGGCTTTTATTTCAAGCCTGATGATTACAAATTATTAAAAAGAAAAAATAATGGTTTTGACTTCATGAGAAAATTGAGGGGAGAGTAACAGTTGGGAGCACAGATAGCCTCGAAGGAACCAAAGGACATGCAGATGGAGGTGATGGTTAATGGAGTGGAGAATCCATTGTGAAATTTCTGACAGTTTAGCTTCTAATGGTTCAATAATGGTTTCAATCATGAATCCATTGTGAAATTTCTGACATTTTAGCTTCTAATTGTTCAATAATGAATCCGTTGTGCATTGTTCCAATTGTAGAAGATTCCAGCCCTAAGTGATTCTTTCCCTTGTGATCTCAATCAGACAAATCAATTATTGAATTTATTTAATTTAGAAATTAATTTTGGACCATAGAAACAATCATACTATTGAATTTAATTAATGTAGAAATTAATTTCGAACCATAGCAACAATCATACAATAGCTACAATAGCTGGGAAAGTAAATAGGAAGCATAAAACAGTTTTCGCATACACAGGTAATTTCACTTTTAGAATCAGCTTCTAATTCCTTATTCAAAGCCTACAATAAAACCTCCACAATCTACCTACCAATCTAGCAGCTCCACAATTAATCAAACTCACCTTAGAAACAGATTTGCACAAAACCGAGAAGAAAAAACCTACAGGGAAAATTGTATAGCCTGCTATATGGTCTGTTGTAGTACACCATACTGTTGTACAGATCTGTACAACTATACAAAATTCTATTGCATGTCCTCTTCCTTCCCTCTGCTCTGTCTCATCTCCTGCTTCTCAGCTTTGCTCAACTAGTTCCTATCCCTATCCAACGAAAATTTGTCTGCAGTAATTTATGTGCCTCTGTTATTTTTCAGAATTATATGTTCAAGCATGACAGTGTCCACGGACAGTGGAAGCATCATGAAGTTAAGGTCAAAGACTCGAAAACTTTACTCTTTGGAGTAAAATCTGTTGTTGTATTCGGTTTTAGGTAAAACACTTGTTTATGGAGATCAACTTATCATAGATATTCGGTCAACAGTGACCATGTTAAAATCCACCTTCACTAAGAAAATGCATAAAAACACCAAAAATCATGTGTTATGACCACGGAACTACAAATAACCATGACTGTCAAAAAGAAATAAATTAGATGTCACAAGATTAAAGCTAAAGATAAGAGAGAAGAATACTAATATGGAATGGAATTTCAACAAAGGGATATGCCATTTTGGAAACATACCCTATAACATCACATAGGTCACAATCAAAAGCTGAAGATGGTCCATGAGGCATGACATTAAAGCCGCCGGCAATGATGGCACTGCACAAAGGAAGTTTGTGCAAGGAGGCTATCACATCAACCCAGGAACTTGCACTCCAAAGCGAGCTTCCAATTGGTAAAGCTTTCTGTGCCAGCAATTGAAACTGAGAAATGGAAACAGCCAGCATCTTTTTAAATCATGATTAATGGTTCTGCCTCCAAAAGATTAAGGGGTAAAAGAGGGCATCAATTGGTAAAGCTTTCTGTGCCAGCAATGCTATATGAACCGTCTCAAAATGGTTACGTATGTGTGAATATTCACAACACACACCCAACAACAATGTTAAGATAAACACACAATAATCCAAAAATAGGGACATCCAGTTATGCCACAGCAGTAAGATCACCTGAAATAGCAACCAAAACATAACTCATGATGTATGCTATTATACCGGCAACATCATAACTCATGTTGTATGCTACTATACCAGCAAGTTGGGATCATCAAAAATAATTTGAGCTAAAAGTGGGCAGGTCTGATTGTTTGGGGTACCTCAATTGGTATGCATGTACCATTCGTATACAGTTTAGTGGCTTACAAAAGTAAGTGGACTAGACCAAGCTTTCAGTAGGAAAGGGTAAGGTATTTGCTTTTTTGTTTTCTCTTCATATTTCAGCTTTGGTATTTCAGTATTATAGGAGGGAAGAAAAGAATATTAGATAATTGTTAATTGTCTATCTTCTACCCAATGCTACATGGCTAATATACAACCAAATCACCATAAAAAAGTTTTTACTCCGACAGATACTGAATGGCCATTAATAATATCCCACGTGGTTATTACATCCATGTAGAAGAGCAAAAAAAACAGAGAATTCAAAATCACAAAATGGTTTTTTAACCATCTGATGGTGATTTGTAATTCACAACCACGTTTATGCCTCCAAGATTCCTATTCCAAATGTTGTATATCCTGACGGTCTGCTTCAATGAACTATTGCTTCAATGAACCATCTAGAGTCTTGTCTGCTTCATTAAGGTTTTATGACTCTAATTAGTTAGCAATCCCTCTACAGCCCGTGGAAGAAATTTTGAATGGTAATTACTTTCGATGGGTCTTAATTGTAGGCCTACTTCAAACAGGTAAGTAAATTTTATAAAGTAATTGTTTTAGTGGGAATCCAATAAACTGCCTGTCATGCAGGGCGGGTTGCTCTAACTGACCTGTGCAATTCATATTGAGGAATTTCCCTAATTAATGGGGGGCTCATTCCTTGATGAACAACGCAAAAATTGGGCAAACGAAAAATTGATTAAGCATTGGCCTAGACTTTTCTAGGAAGTTGTGTGACAGATAAAGATAGTGTAGAGGTTACTTGGGCTTGAGAAAAGCATCGTAATCTTCTCATATTTTCTGACTAATGCAATATACAGAAAGCGGAGGTTTTTAGTTGTGGATTTCCCTAGGAAATCATTGTGTAATGTGTTGATACAATTCTTTCTCTTGTATGCTTTTTTATTTCGCGATCATTTAATTGTTTATGCTAATGAGAAGAGTAGATTCAAGTCTATTGTTTTAGCATATTAAAACTAGCATTTGCGCCAGATGCTGCAAAGGAAACGCCGTAAGTATTTCCAATGACATTTGCATATTTGTTAGGATTTTACACAAGTTTGTGCTAAAGCAGTTTCCAAGGCTTATGACAATCGTTTTGTATCTTACTAATACACTTGGATTTCAATTCATAAAAATCTAACTTCTTGATTTGAGATAATCATCAAAACTTAGTTGGTTTGCATGGAATCTAGTCTTCTACCAAATACAGATATTGGTAGATAAGAGGGCATATGACCTATCCTTGTTAAGGGGAGGATACTCAAATATACAGCCATGTCCATTGTGACCCTTATGGATCTTTCTTTTGTTTTCTTCTGTGTATATAGTCTTCAACAAATACATATATTGGTAGATAAGAGGGCATATGACCTATCCTTGTTAATGGGAGGATACTCAAATATACAGCCATGTCCGTTGTGACCCTTATGGATCTTTCTTTTGTTTTACTCTATGTATATAGTCTTCAACAAACACAGATATTGGTAGCTAAGAGGGCATATGACCTATCCTTGTTAATGGGAGGATACTCAAATATACAACTATGTCCATTGTGACCCTTATGGATCTTTCTTTTGTTTCCTTCTATGTATATAATCGACACTCTCATGGAGAATTTTAAATAGTATTGAGTAAACATTTTAAGGTGCACTTATTTCAAGACCTGGGAGATGATGGGGAGTTTTCAACTCGATATGGTCATCATTAGGCCCTCTCTACATGTTCTCCTCTGTGACAACTTTTTCAATCAATTGAAACATGGCAAAATATATTGCAAGCCAGAAGCATCTTTAATCCTATCTTGTAGTCTAAAATACGTTATAGAATGTGTTCCCCTTTACCATGCATTTACCTCAATATTTAAATTACACATCATGATTTATCAAATCGACAATCATGCTGAACAATTCAAGCTATAAAATTCATCCCATTCATATGTAGTACATAACAAAATCACCTCTGGAAGCAAGATAATTACAACCACGGATGACACATCCTATTCTTCCAGACCTATTTTTCGTGTACAGGAAGTGGATCATTAATCTAGATAATTAAACCCTGCCTGAGGCACCTTACTAAATATATATCATATCTATAGTGGGCACACTGCGCCAACGTCCAACTTCTGACTATGGGACATCTTATTGTATCACATTCAAACATTACTTCTTTGTCTAGACTACAATAATATATACCCATGATATGTATCTCTATACTGCAAAATCCAGATAAAGGTGTCGATCAATATATATCGTGGTGTTTGGAGCTTTGTGAGACTCTAGAACACTTGGGCCCTTGCTCTGTTTTGGTTGTTATCTCAGAAGTCATGTTTCCCACATATCAACAAATAGAAATTAGACAAAAGTTGAAGAAGAGCAGCAAAAACAGAGAGAATTCAAAATCAAAAAATGGCTTTTTAACTATCTGATGGTGATTTTTAATTCACAACCACGTTTATGCCTCCAAGATTCCTGTTCCAAATGTTGTATATCCTGACAGTCTGCTTCAATGAACTAATGCTTCAATGAACCATCTGGAGTCTTGCCTGCTTCATTAAGGTTTTATGACTCTAATTATTTAGCAATTCCTCTACAGCCCGTGGATGAAATCCTGAATGGTAATTACTTTCGATGGGTCTTAATTGTAAGCCTACTTCAAACAGCTAAGTAAATTTTAGAAAGTAATTGTTTTAGTGGGAATCCAATAAACTGCCTGTCATGCAGGATGGGTTGCTCTAACTGACCTGTGCAACCTGTGTCCCCCAGGATTACTGGCTTTTTGTTATGAGTCAAGCAGTTCACTCTCCATTGAATTAGCTGAAATTTGGAAGAAGGTGGTGTAGAAGTAAATGCTATTTTGAAAGCCTGCAAACCAGGGAGAAAATTTTAGTTCCTATCCAATATTTGTGTGTTTGACATCTTAGATCTGCCATTTTGGAACAAGGTCTGTGTGGGAGGAAATCTTTTGAGAATTGCTTCTTGTATTGCTCAGTTACATTAGTTTCACATCAGAAGAACATGCATTGGGACACATTCACCCAGATAGCGGCACTTGTTGGTATGACTTATTCCTATTTAAAGGTTGAAGTACAGTTTGTTCAGCTAT
>APFE030958513.1:0-10080 GCA_000404065.3 Pinus taeda
ATAAGTAGGATATCCCCCAAGGGAAGTTTTGCAGCTTAGAGCCCAGATTTTGGTCAAAAATTGTAACTCTGATGTAAAGACTCCACATTTTGTGGGTGCTGAGCGCGTAGCTTGTAAAAGGGTCATAAGGTTGTCCACCCTCAATTTTGTAATGTAATGTCAGTTGTAGGGACCTACCCATGGTCCGCAGACCATGGGATTGTATAAATAGAGCGAGGCTCTAAGTAGTCAAGGCATCTGTGGAAGAAGAATCTAATCATGGAATAGAAGCATAGTGGAAGAAGAGAAGTGTAAAGTCTAGTTTGGGTCGTAGAGTAGGAGAAGGCTCTATAGCTGAGTGTGCAGAGGCCTAGTAGTCTGCAATTGAGTGCGTAGACCCCTGTAGCTGAGTGCACAAGGTGAGTCAATTTTGTAACATTTGGAAGTATTAATAAAGAGAAGTTTCATATCTATTCGGTGTATTTATTTCCTATTTTATGCATTGAATATATTGGGTATAAATTGCACTTCTATTTTTTATATGATGTGAAAATATATATGATTGTATTTATTAAGTGAATACAAGATATACTATTTGTTTACGTGAAGTTGACTAACATCTGTAAGAAGATAAGTAAGATTCACAGTGTAGATTTGGGAAATAGTGCAGTGCGCTGCCATAGCAACGTGAAAGCATCTCGGCCCCTGGTTAGGGTTGCGCGAAAGGTGATTATAACAGAACGCACGGATATTGAAGGTTAGAACAGTGCGCGAAGTAACTTGCGTGAATATAGGCACAAGTGGACTAAATCGACACCACAAATATCTCAAGGGTGTGGAAACTTGGTTCCAACATCCCCCCATACTGCTTCTAGTGAGACTTCAGTCCGTGCTCCATGGGCTAATGTTGGAAGGGCCAATAGAGTAGGGATTTGTTTAGCTAAATAACTTTGAACCTAGGTCAGGCCCCTCTAAGCCCACAAATGGTTTCATTGGCGGGACCAGAATATGCATAAAGATGTCTGATGTCATATCACTGGAATCCAACTAAGAAGGAAATTGAAGGCTGGTTGGACATAAGAATTCATGAGTTTGCAGTGCAGGAGAATAGGAACTCATGAATGTCAAAAGAAGAGTGGTTAGACTGCTACCTGTACATAGAGATCCATGAAATTGTCTTTGTGTCCTTCCCTACTGAGCTATACGAGTGGATCGTGAAGCTAGCAAATAGCCAAGAAAGGTGGAAACTTGTCGATCCTATTGTGTAGACCCTAGAGTTAATGCAAATATTGGAAGCATCTAATAATAACATCACACATGCTGTTGATCATTGGCTCAATCATATTATAGGAGGATTCATTATTGGTTTCGTAGTTGACACCTCAATTAGCTAGAACGAGGTAGAGTGACGCTTTCTCAAAGGACCGCGAGATAAGTACGTAAAGTCTTTGAATACTTGGATTAAAATTATATTGTGCAAAAATAGGGTTATGCAGTTACCTTGATGTTCAGGGCTACGCGAAGTGGAAAATATTACAGGAATGAAGGAAATAAGGGACCATTAACTAGCCCTTTAATTTCATCTTCACGAGGGGACGAGGAAGAGATCACAAAGGTCTCACTGCGAAGTGCAATCCATCTGATAATGTAAATAATTCCGCGAATACCACCTCCACCCACACCACCACCATATTCACCACTATCACCTCCATCTTCACCTGTACCACCTCCACCACCACCGCGATTCAATATGGCAAGCATAGTGAAGTTGCATGTGTTCAAAGGTTTGGGAAATGAGGATCTAGACCAATTCTGGTTCATGGTAAGGGTTGTATGGGAAGCGCAAGGATTTAAAGATGACAATATAAAGAAAGTGACACTCGTTAGTGCCATACAGAACTGCGCACTGACTTGGTATATTAAACACTCCAATGATAATCCAAACATGGGAATCACGGATATCCAAGCAGTGCTACACAGAGAATTTAGCAGGCCGAAGTCTAAATCATAGTCGATCACTGGATTCAAAGAGATCAAGATGCTACTAGGTGAGACTCCTTGAGAGTTGGATTAGAGGCTGAAATGTACAATTCACAAAGCTAATATGAATCTGATGGATGGACAACATCGCGAGTGGTTTTCAGCTTCACTAATGCCACATTTAAGAAGTGCATTATCGCAGCAAAAGATAAAAAGTCAGGCGGAGGCCTTAGATATTGGTATGAGGCTACATGAGACCCCAATGCAAGATCCTAACTTAGGAGTTCAACAGATCCACATGTAGCTAAAGAATTTATGCCTTGAGATGCAGAGTCTGAAAAAGGACAAGACAGCTCAACCATAAGTGCGTGAAGAGGTATGGTGCATAAAATGCAAGGGTCGGGGTCATGACAAGGACCACTACCCAATTTTTGCAAATTACCTTGCAAGAGGAGGATCGATGCCCTTAAGGCCGGAAGCATAAGTAGGACTTAGCGTGGCACTTGCTTTGTGGTGTGCAATTTGTCAAATAGTAGGAAAACATGCCATAGACATTTTTCACTTCTTACAGAAGTATATGCAAAATTTGCAACAATTGTTCTACAACTTTTGTAGTTTAGTGGGACACAATGAGTGCACTTGTAGAAGCTATGAGTTAATTATGGATAGAACTCCCACCTATAGAGTTCAGGTCGAAATGTAGCCCCTTGACCAAAACATAGGAATGGCACAAATAGGATTTCAGGGGCGTGGAGGAGGCCAAGGCAGAGGAGGACCTAGAAGAGGTCGCAAATAGTTGATATGCTACAATTGTGGAGGGCAAGGACATTATACCCATGATTGCACAAATCCAACTTGCCTGTCATGTTTGTATTGTAACTTGTTTGATCATGAGACAGAATATTGTCCTACACTGATATCTAGGATACGCAACAGAGGAGTGCTACCACCTCCCCTAACTCACAACCTACAGATGATGAGGTTTGACCCACACGAGGAAGATCTGAATGTGAACATTGTGCTCCGAAGTGGAATCGCGATGGGAGATGACAAAGGAAAAAAACCATAAGATAGTACTTCAGTTCACAAAGCTCCAACGAGGGAAGCAGAGTTTGATTCGGAGTGCACTCGGGAAACCTTCATGGAAGCTAAGAAGAGCTTCACTGATGCCTCCACTTTAGGAAGAAAAGATAAACTAGAGCTAGAAATGGACCCATCTATGCTCACAACATTCTTGGAAACATGTATGAAGATACTACGTGACAATAAGGTGATGAAAGGGTTACACAAACGCATTAACAGATGCGTTGGGACTACACCATGAGAACCACATGTATTCAGGAAGATCAGAAAACTTAAGATGAGAACATGAAGAGAAATGAGATTAGTCGTGCAGATCAGAGAATATGAGATGGATCAAGTCATCCTGGATTTAGTATTGGATGCGAATGTTCTACCGAAATAGACATGGAAGATAATGGGGCGACCTACACTGTAGTGGTCTCCAATTCAACTAAGAATGGTGAACCAATAGAAAATAATACCCATGGGGTGATTGCAGGGAATAACCGTGGATATTGAGGGAGTGAGTGTCCTGGCATACTTTGAAGTGATAGAGATTGTTGATGACAACAATCCCTACTCTGCACTTGTAGGAATTTATTAGGCCATTGACATGAACAGGGTGATCAATCTGAAAAAGTGAAAATTGATTTTTGAAAAGAAGTCACTACACGTAATTATACCCCTGGACCCTACTGAAGGATCGCACTATATGGAGCCGGTACATGATTATGAAAGTGATGATGATTTTGACCGCATCTATAAGATAACAGCACGAAACCAGGATTGGGTGAATCCCACCGTGGATGGGTGGATTGCGTGGGAGCACAAAAAGCTCCTATACTTCAGATTCAGACGAGGAGATGAAGCAATGGCAGAATCAGTTACATGAGGTAACTACACTGAACTGTAATATGATGACAAGGTCACTACGCTAGATATCGATAGAAGTAAGAGACCTACCTACTTATGATGGTCTGAGGTAAATACCTTCTTGAACAAATTTGAAAGGGAGGTGCCGAAAAAGCAACACTTCCAGGCCTTGGACTAGGTACTATGCACTATGCCTGCGAGGTGGTGGGGTATGCATAAAGGGATCTTTGACGACTGGCGTGAGTGTACGAGAATGATGTGCATATGATTTGGGAAGCCTAGGGTGTGACTGACAAAAAAGTATAATGGATGGGGTGAAACATGCACACATCTGGCCAGGTGGGTGCAGGCATGTGGAAAACAACCTAAGAAGATGCACATGAACTCCGTGTTGAAATGTATGATCAATAAGCATGTGTTGGGGGGACCGATGTGCAAATGGCTCTTAATGTTGGGAAGACATTATGTAGAAATAACAATCCTGCAAATGTTTCTCCACGCAGAAGCATTCAACAAGGTATGCCACGCATTAAACAAAGTATGCAACGCATAGCGAAGTGATTGGGACCTATGTGTACCTACAATATTATGGGCTTATAGGAAAAAATGCAAGAAAATGATGGGACAAACACCTTTTAGGCTTGTCCATGGAGTGGAAGCTATAATGCCTATGGAATACATTGTGCCTAGTCAATGCATAGTAGTGCTCACAGGTATGACAGATCGCAGAGCCCTGGAGGAGAGGCTCGCGCAGTTGGAGGAGCTCGAGGAAGAACAATTTTTGGCTGGATTTCTCTAGCAGGTCCAAAAGTAGTGCGAAAAGGCTTGGCACAATCAACATATTAAGTTGCGCACCTTTAAGGTGAATGATTTGGCATTGTTGTATGATAGTAAGTTCGATAAACTCCCAGGGAAGCTCAAAATGCATTGGTTGGGACCGTATGATATTAAGGAGATCACAGATGATGGTGCGGTTTAGTTGGTAAAGTTAAATGGAGAAATCTTCCCAGGAAAAATAAATGGCAGTCATTTGAAGGTGTACACAGGGGGCTCGTCCATCTGACTAGCCAACAGAAGCACAATATTAGTGCTCCAGTAGCTAAAAGGAGGCATGGGACTATAAAATACTCTTCCTGGGAGCTGCATGATGTAAGGACTGCTCGTAGTAGCAAAGTGTCATAGGGTTCACAACAGCATGAGGGTAGTTGTGCTGCCATGCGGGTCGGTTGGAAAGTGACCATTATAGTCACTATTCACAATGTGATGCTTGGTTTGAGACCAAATGGAGTGGGTGGTAGGCATTTAAGGTGAACTTTATGGGCTAGACTCTTGAAATATTCCGCCAATCGAGCATTAATGGACCAAATGTGGGGGGAGTGGTCGAATTGAAATTCAAAAGGCGTTATAAATTGCAAAGGGTTGTCCAACAAACAACACTTGGCAATTTGAGGACTGAATTGTTGTGCACACAAACATTCATGAACCTAGATCTATTATATCTTCTGAAGGCAAATTCGTTGTTTGAGCATTTACCCAAGCCATTAAGAGAGTTGTGGAATAGCACTATGGCAGCACTTGAGGAAGCCATGGATACTGAGTAATGACCACTGAGGAAGCTACATAGGACATTAAGGAAGTATAAGTCCTAGAAAGATAAGCAGGCTATTGTATTAGTGTGTGTATCCCCGAGAAACCCGTTAAGGAATAACCTTACCATGGAAAAAAAAAGGGAAGGCTATTAATTTGTAGGCCGATGAGGATGGAAAATTTGAAGAAGTCCTAGTAGAGAAGGAGGAGGATGTACAAATGGAGGTTGACACCTGGAGTGCAGACCCTCTTACTAGGTTGCCCGCATATGCTCCTCTCCAGAAGGGTAAAGCTAAGATGCCTAAAGATATAAATGAGAGCATGAGCTCTCTATAGAATCCACTCTGCTACTCCCCGACAACATTATTTTTGAAGGAGTGCACTTGGGGCAAATGCTTGTACTAAAATTTGAGGACTGGGATCTCGCAGACCATGAGAAGTTCCCACATTTGGAAACCGCGTAGCTAATGTGCCTAAAGAAAGGCAGGCTGATTGGAGTCATAGAGTTGGAACCACATAAGTGGCTGAGAGGTGTAGAAAAGGAAAGATTTTTAAACGTGCTCTAGGTGTCGCATTACCATCGTTCCCAAGTGACAATTTTTGTCATTAGGCTTCTGCTCTGCTTGGTGCATGATGGGTTCTTATGGCTGGAGGAGCCCATCCCCATCACAGACCACTTGATTCATAGAATTACATGGCTCCCTTGCAAAGGGGAGGACCCAGCAAACATCTCGAAGGGTAAGAGTGATGATTTGGCCATCGCAAAGGCCATGAAGAAGAAGTTCATGCTGAAGAAGAAGAAGAGAGGGTACATGATTTCCAACATCAATAAACCTATGGTCAAAGTCACGACGCAGATATTGGCAGGGAAGGTTATGCGAAAGTGTCACGTGGATGAGGTGCCTGCATTGGTGGTTTCACTTGTGGCACAATGCGCAAAAGGGGTCCAATTCAATTGGGCAAACTACTTATGCAGAGAGTTCCTTGAGAACTGCCGCAAGGCACAAGAGTAGGGGCATGGGAATTACCTGAAGACAACTAGTTCCCGACGATCGCGCAGGGCCTTTCGGAGGTAGCAAAGTATGCTTCGTTGTGGGCAACCCAAGATGTGCAGAGGATAAGGGACAGTAAAATATTTTGGGTATTCATGGAGATGAACATCAGAATGGGGATTAATCACAAGCTGTAGTTATTGCCCACGATCTACAATAGTCTGCAGAGCTTTGCGGAGCTCAAGGTAGATTTCCATCATGTTTACATCAGGGTGTGGAAGGACCCTACAAAAGCATGGCGCGAGCTACCCTACCTAGCGATAGATGACATCATATTCACAATCCTTGAGTTGTGGTTGCCACTGTGGCACACTCCAGCCAACTCCACAATGGAACAAGGCTGCAGTAGCTAAGGCCCAGGTAGCGTGCGATGCTGTGAAGTTGGCAGAAGAATAGCAGAAGGCAGCCGAGGAAGAAAAGTTTCCTTCACCTGAACAAGAGATAGATACAAAGCAAGGTGGTGCGAACCCGCAGACAACGTCCACCCAGCTAAAATGATTGTGCCTAAGAGAGTAGGTAGGGTTGGGGAAGAAGTCGAAGGCTTCAAAGACTTCTTTCGATCTGATCAGCCTCACTAAGGGGGATCTACACGACATTAGGGAGACGGTGAGGGACGTCACCGTGGAGACCCTTCAACAATTCGCAGAGGAACACTAGATGGTGTTGGGAGCTCTCCGAGCACAGATACAGGACTTGCAGATGTGCAACCCACAGGATGGCAATGTTTCAACCAGCCTTGCACTAGGCATGGCTGCGACAAAAGAGATGTTGCGTGCTTAGATGACTAACAAAATAATGTTGCCAGAGGGATCGTTAGTTACAGAAAATGAGGTCGACAGGCCTATGGTCAATGGGCTGAAGGGAAATGGGATAAATATGGTTGCACTCCCTCAAGAGATGCTCTATGTTTTGCAGGATGGAGTTACTGTAGAACTATGAGCCAGGGAGGGTCGCGTGCTCCAGGTTATGGGTGAGAAGCGCATCAGTGTGATGAGGTAGTGGCATAGAACGAATAGCTCGTACATGTGGTCGAGGATGCCTGCCTGATGGTCTCAGAGCTGGCCATCCAAGCAGAGGAACCAATGGAGGTGCGCATCTAGAAATTAGCAATAGGGGTGCGCAAGGCAAAGGAAGAAATGGCTAGGTTTCAACTCGAATTGAACCTTTAGATAGCCAAATTGCAATAGAAGGAACAACCTTCAACCCCACCAGAGGTTAGGGAACAGTGCGCCAACACAATTACAACAGCAATAACAAAGGTTAAAAGTGCAATGGTAGACTACACAAAGCTATTCGAGTAGTCATTCAAGGTTCTCACCACCCTGCAGGAGGACTCGAACATACAACACCTAGAGACAGAGGCACACAAGCTCGACGAAGTAAAAGGGACTGCATAGAGAGTTGCCCTTACACATAGGCTCACGAGGATGCAGTAGGTGAAAGCACTCAAGGAATAGGTAGATGTTGCTTGACATAAGGAAGTTGTTATGAAGGCACACTTACAGCCATGGATTAATGAGGCATACATCATTATTGCCTCCATTAAAGCAAAGCTCGTGCAGCTACACGCAACATAGGAAAAGGTTTAGGGTAGCAATTCAGCTACAACAATTTCTACACAGCAAGTCGAGGAAGTACAATAGGCAGCCACTCAGTGCGTTGCTGATCTTGCAGCGATTCAGGAAGAATTGGGAGGTCTTCGTGCAAAGATCTCCACACCGATAGAGTGACTCGAGGGTGAGTCATGATGTTTGTGTTAGCGACCTGTTGGGCGCAGGATACCCCAAGGGAAGTTTTGGGGCTTAGAGCCCAGATTTTGGTCAAAAATTGTAACTCTGATGTAAATACTCCGCATTTTGTGGGTGCAGAGTGCGTAGCTTGTAAAAGGGTCATAGGGTTGTCCACCCTCAATTTTGTAATGTAATGTCAGCTGTAGAGACCTACCTATGGTACGTGGACCATGGGATTGTATAAATAGAGTGAGGCTCTAAGTATTCAAGGCATCTATGGAAGAAGAATCTAATCATGGAATAGAAGCATAGTGGAAGAATGGAAGTGTAAAGTCTATTTTGGTTTGTAGAGTAGGAGAAGGCTCTATAGCTAAGTGCATGGACCCCTGCAGCCGAGTGTACAGGGTGAGTCAAGTCTATAGCAGTTGGAAGTATTAATAAAGAGAAGTTTCATATCTATTCTATGTATTTATTTCCTGTTTTATGCATTGAATGTATTGGGTATAAATTGCACTTCTATTGTTTATATGACGTGTGAATATATATGATTGTATTGATTAAGTGAATACAAGATATAATATATGTTTATGCAAATTTGACTAACATATGTAAGAAGATAAGTAGGATCTACGGTGTAGATTGGGGAAATAGTGCAGTTCACTACCATAGTAGTGCGAAAGCATCTCAACCCCTGATCAGGGCTACACGAAAGGCTATTATAACAGATCGCAAGGGTATTAAAGGTTAGAATAGTGCACGAAGTAACCTACATGAAGATAGGCACATTTGGACTACATCGACACCACAGACATCTCAAGGGTGTGGAAACTTGGTTCCAACATCCCCCCATATTGTTTCAGGTGAGACTTCAGTCCGTGCTCTGTGGGATGATGCCGGAAGGGCCAGTAGTGTAGGAATTTGTTTGGCTAAATAATTTTGAACCTGGGTCAAGTTCCACCAAGTTAACAGGGATCTCCCTAGTAATAAGTCCCAATTAGACCTCAGATTGTTTGGTTTAGGAGTCCTAATAGTGGGTTGTAAGGTAATGCCTTGACCACAGTGTTGCACAGAGGCAAGTAGAATAACTCTATCAGCAGCAAGGGTGTGACTGATGCAGTGAGTCAAGGAAGGTGTATGAGAGGTTCCAACACTTTGAATGGGGAAGGAGGTGAAGGTGAGTTCCAGGTTGAAAGGGATTAATCCCAACTCGGCTAAGAACACACAACACAAAGGACATGCACAACTTCTGGTGGAGCAGTCCACTCGAATAAGGAAATCACATCATACAAGGTAAGATAACGCACACAACACTCACAAATTAGTCTGAGACGAGTGTGACGGTTGTTATACCAAGGTTCATGTGAAAGGTTTGTCTGATGTTCGAAAGAGTAGTCGACATAGATGGTGACAACATTAACGACATATGCAACACATTAACAACAATATTCATATAATTGTATGTGAATCAGTTCATACACAAGTACGTAAGTTAAACAACATACATCATTAAATCAACCAGAACAGTCCAACTACAATAACAACATATGCATGATAATGTGTTGGCTCTTATTATATAAAGAAGTGTATGTCACAATCATACAATACATCCATGTAAACTTGCTAGCCCCAACAGTGGAACATTATAGCCACATCCGCTTGCTCCTCCAAGAAGATATACTAAATTCATGCAGTGGAGAAGACAAGGTGCGTTACAATACTATCCAAGATTTCTTCAAAATATTTTTAGTAGAATCTTGGTGGACCAAAAGTCCTTACAATGAGTTATGAGGGACTATTTATAGCAAAGGGTGGGGTGA